>WYDF02309512.1:0-15059 GCA_009867245.2 Adranes taylori | reverse complement strand
AAGTGATATTAAGAAATTCGTTAATTTGGTCAGTGTATCATTTCTAGCTAAAATATTTTTTATTTAATATGTGGATACCTTTGCCTAGTTTCCTCTTTATCACTCTTGCATATAATCTGCATATTCCATTCATAATCTTAAGGCCACTGTAATTATTTACATCCTTCCTATTTCTTCTTTTATATACTGGAAGTATTTCTCCAATTCTACAATCCACTGGAATGCACTCTTTACCCATCCATACAGCATCCATACACCTAGTTAACTCTATCATCCCATCTTCGTCTTTATTCAAGTACTTCCATATTCCCACCGGTACCGTCTCGTCCCGGCGCTACCCCTTCCTTTATTCCACCTATTTCTTTCCTCACTTTATCTGCTTTACTTCCCATATGCATCACACAGAACCCTGCCTACTTTTCTCTCCACCGCACTTGCTTCCCCTATTCTATCCTCTATTAGATTCTCCTTGCACTTATTTCCCAATCTTGCAAACATATATTTTCTATCATCCCTTTACTATTTACCGCATTCCTATTTCTCAAATATTTCCATACCTCACCCTTCGTTGTTAGACCATTATCACCATTTTTTCCCTCATTCTATCTTTCCACTATACACCTTCTTCCCTCTTGTTTCCATTTATCCTTCGCCCTCACATGTACCATCCAGTCTTCTTCCGCTGATCTAACTTTCCTCAATGCTTCTCTAACATTACTTTTCTTTTCCTCCCATTTCCTATCATATACATCATTTTCTTTGTTTTCTTTTTTCTGTGCACCATTACTCCTCCTCCTATTATATATTTTTATAGCCCTCTTGATTCCTTTTAAATATGCTAACAAGAGACCTACAGGTTCGCTCAATTTAGCCCATAATGGTCAAGTCGATTAAATGTACACAGCCGATGGTGAAGTAAATTAAATAAAAACAGTTATACTTAACGGTTCCACAACTTTTCTTTAAATTGCTGTATGGAAAGAACTTTAAATTTTCATGCGATTAAAAGTATTTAATATTTAGTAACCTTGTAAAAAGTGTATTATTTTAAATAACATGATTTAGGTGAAAAGCAGGGCATATAAAGATTGGAAAATATATAAAACACTACACTACGTATATTCTGACAGAGGAATTAAACACAGTGAGGCTATTTTAAGAAATAAAAAGAAAATCTAAAGCATTTTAGTAACAGGCTACATTCTCCTTAAAACAATACGAACATAGGAATGTAGCTTCAAAGTTTCCTTGTATATTAGCTTCTGATTTCTAAAAAAATGCTTGTTGGGCATTTAAATGAAATATAATAAACATTTATAATAGCTTAATGTCAGATATAAGAAAACTCATAGGACGCAAATATTTTACATTTTATTAAATCAAAAACAAGTATCATTGATACTCAATAAATGTTATTGTCAGTGGTGGATCCAAATAGTATTTAAATAGTATCCAAATAGTATCAAACTGGTATAGAAGATTGTATTATTTATGTAACGGGATGGGCTAACTGGACTAGAAAATTTCGATTTATTCTTGAACTATGATATAAATTTTGACTGGAACCCGAGTTTCAGCTCCTGTTCTAACTCATTCACTCACTTTAAAAATGACATCTGAATAAATGTTTGATTATACAAAGTGTTTATTATGTTGATGTTGTGGAATAGTAAGTAAGCTTCTTACAGACAGCATAATATAAAATACAAGCGCTTGTTAAGCAAGTCTTTCCTGTAACGCAACAGCTGCGCGTTTATATGCTAATCTACCCTAATTTCCTTCTAATCCTCTAATCCAAAGTTCTCCATCCAATTTCCACGTTCCGGATTCGGTCTCTCAAACTGATCCTCAACTCGCACTATCGCTCGTTAAGAGACCCAAAGTCGGTTTACGCTACTCTTCGTGAGAGTCGTAGTTTCGAGTCCGTACGTTGCAACGGGCACGACACACGTGCTATATACCTTCTCCTTGAGGTTTATAGGAATCTTTGATTCTCAAAGGATGTAACTGAGTCTGCCCAAGTCAAACAGATACGTCTCCTAATCTCTACTGATTGGTTGCCCTTCTAAATCAATGTATTCATCCACTCCTTCGAGGGTGTGATTGTCGATAACAACCTGTATGTCGCTCATTTTCAGACCTACTACTTGAGAGGTTTTTTTGTTTAATTCCTGCAAAATTACGTCGAGTTCAGCTTCGTCACCGCTGATGAGAACAATATCACCAACAAAGCGGAGGCGGAGGTGGTTAAAGCGATTCCCATTCATACGTTTTCGCTCCCACGGCTTCTTTTTGGAATTCGTCCTCCAGTGCCAATGTGAAGAGTTTGGATGAAGCTGGCGTTGTCCTATCGAACACCTCTCTTGATTTTGAGATCCTGAGATTCAGTCCTCCTTCATCCTAACTCGTAACGCAGCGTGTTCGTAGAGGTATTTAATCAGGTTTGAATAGCTAGAATGGATGCGGGTCTTATTCATCGCTTCAGGCACCGACCAAGTTCAGATGGAGTCAAAGGGTTTTGATACTCCAGAAATGCCACGTGTAGAGGAATATTATGCGCATTGGACTTTTCGATCAATGTGCGCAGTGTTTGTATGTGGTCAGTCGTGCTAAATCTTTTCCTAAATCCAAGTTGTTTGATAGGCTCGAATTTCTGGGAAAACCGGTTGGTTATAATTTTGATCAGTAGGTTGTAGGATATGAATTTGTAGTTCCCCATGTTCGCACGGTCGTCTTTCTTGAAGACCTCGGCGTTTTGCCATGCGTCCGGGATTTCGCCTTTCTGAAGACACTTGCTAAAAAGTAGCAAAATTGCATTTCCTAGTGTCTCTCCACCAATTTTAAACATTTCGCTCGTGATCCGATCCTCCCCGGCCGCTTTGCATCTTTTCAGTTGGTTCAACGATACGTCCAGTTCCGGCCTGTCAATCTTCGGATCGCACATTCTGGACTATCTGTTATCCTTTTGTCATGATTTTCGTGATCTCGTTCTTCTCTTCAGTAATCTCTCCTTGGTAATTCTTCATCTTATGAATTATCCTCTTCCCTTTTGATAAACCGGACCGCCGAACTCATATTGTGGTTGTTTTCTATGGCATCATTAACCATGTGGGTGTTATAGGATCTTTTGTCCCTTCTATTGGCTTCCTTCACTTTTATTTAGGTCCTTGTACTTTGACGAGTCTCTGTCTGATTTCATTCTCTCTTTGATTAGCCTCTCGGTGTCTGGACTAATTTTTCCCTGGTTGCTCGATTTCTGCATCGAGCACATTTTCACAGCTGCCCGGATGCTGTTCGTAATTTTTGTCGATAACTCATTTAGCTCTAGGCCAGACCACCTAGCGCCTCAGTTGGTCGTAGCGTTTTATCGATTGGGGTGTTTAATTCGTCTTTTTTCCCCTTAATCTCGTACATTGTGGGTAGGATCTGTTTAGCTATCAAGCGTCTTTTCTCCATCCGAGTGTCTATTTGTAGCTTCGCTCTCACCAATCTGTCAGTGTCAAATCGATTTAGAATCGAGACGTCCGTACATGTGCATTTTTCTGTGACCAAAACGTAATCTGTCACTGTATTATCTGGACTCCTCCATGTGCACTTACTTTTGTGGTGTTTTGCGAAGAAGGTATTTAGGCAGTACATCTTCTCTTTATTAATAAAGTCGACGATTGCTTGCTCTCTCTGGTTTCCCTTATCCAGGCCGAAGGAACCAATATGCGACAAATCCGTTGCAGCTCTTGCTCCAATCTTGGCAGTGAAGTCGCCAATTATGATGGTGAACTTAACCTTCTCTGTATTCTTTGCGGCCGATAGGTATTCATAAAACGCCTCATTTTCCTCGTCTGTCGAGGCAAAAGTTGGTGCATATGCTTGTATTATCTGCTTATGCATAATATAGTATACTGCTACTGATTTAAACGTATATATGACTAAAGTCTATACTGACTTCTGGCATATGAAAAATGAAGTGTTGGATCCGTGCATTTTTTTTTATTAAATATATAATAATAAAAAACAGATATTATTAAATTAAGTCGAATACATCACAAAATATATTCTTTAAAAATTTCATAAAAATATCCTTTTACGTTATATATAAAAAACTGACTCTCAAAGTTCGTTAACAGTAAATTAGTACAAAGTTTTAAAATATTAATGTGCAGTTTCGCTAACTTTTTCTCAATTTGATTATTGTATAACTCGAATAATATCACTAGGTATAATCTAGAGCTATTAAATTCCACATACACATTCTACTTCCTTGATCACTGAGCGCGCTCGTTGAGGTATTAACCTCAAAATTTCGAGTATACCTCAGTTTCAGAAAATGAAAAGAAAAAAGGATTTCCAAATCTCTAGGGGAGAAGCGTCTAGTGCCTCAGTTTTGTCAATCTGCCCTGATTTTGGGGAACTTAGACTTTACCAAAACTGGGAAATTGTTGGAAAAGCTCCGTTTTGAGGAAACTTGTATTAGGCTAACAGCAATATAAAGAGTTATGCGATTTTCCAGGCTTTCCAAGTGACCACGCATGCCGTCACCTGTTGATAGGGTTATGCTTTTTCGAAGTAATTACTCTTTCGTGCACTTTATAACGTATTTGTATATAGGAAATATATAATGGCATTATTATTCATGTTCAAACTAGAAACCTATAATAGCAATAGCACTTTATGTACAAAAAGAATTTGTATTCGCGCAAAAGCAAATGCTTATTTGGAAATAAAAATTCTTCATTAGAAAAAAGATTTTTTATAAGATGTAATTTATTTTTTCATTTAATATAATTTTTTTTATCACATGTAACATGTAATTGTCTAAACTTCACAGTAAATTATAATTTCTATTTTGATGAAAAAGTCGTCGATATGCAGGTTTGCATGAAAATGTAGAATCAATTTTGTGCCTTTGCCTGTTCTTAAGTTCAATGACCTTGGAAAATTATTAAAATATAAAATATTTAATGTATTTTAGAACTTTTAGAATATTATCAAAATATTATGTTCAAATATTTTATATCTCAAACTGTTACAGCTAGACACCTCATGTTCGGTATAGCTTAAAAGTAAATCGCCAAAACCATCTAGAAAAACATGCAGAGTATTCAGTGGCGTAGGAAAACGCGTGCAGTGGGTGTGGCCTGCACCGGGTTACATTTTACTTATAATTTCAAATAATTTAGCTGGGTTTTAAGAGTCGCTAAACAAATTGCCGGTGAAAGATTGGCTGCTATAATGATTTAATATTATTGTGTCGTGGCGTTAAAAGACAGTAGAAGACGTTCCATTGTCGCACGTCAGGTTGTCCGACAGTAGAAGAAAACCACGGGAACTATGACACGATTAGCTAAAATAAACCGGCATCCTGCATGTTGATTAACGATATTGGTGATTGCTTACCTTGCTGCTTCGAATTGTGGACGAGCTGGGATCTAGTGTGGAAAAATGCACGTCGGTGATGACCTATGTGCAGGGATGCACATGTGTTACGTTAAATTGTATAGTTGCCTGTGTGTTGTTGGTTACCTAAATTTGGTAGATTCCTGCAGTTTTACAGATTTCTGCTGTATATTGCATTGTAAATTCAGCGCTAGATGGAGCCATGTGGTTGTTTTCGATAATAATATGTACATACAGATGGTGGTTGTATGTTAAGAATCTAAATACAGATGGTGGTCGTAATATCATTGACAGTTTGCGGGATATTAGAATTTTTTATGCTGGTGTCACGGAACACGATGCTGGTGTCACGGAACACGAGTATCATCATGATCGCCAACATCTCATGACATATGTCCACCATTTTATTGGCTACGAACGAGAACATCTCATGACACATCACGACATATCTAAACCACGGCTTCGATCACGAATGCTAATACCCGCCAACAAATACCATGTATGCAGTTGGTTACCTAAATTTGGCAGATTCATGCATTGTTACAGATTTCTGTTGTATACTTCATTGTAAATTCAGCGTTAGATGGCGTTATGTAGTTGTTTTCGGTAATATTCCAAGATGGCCGCGTCCAAAAGCACGTGGAACGTGCAAGGAGGCTCTACCCCATTCCAAATCTTACTAGATTTGTGTGTTGGTAGTGGAAAGTTACTAGACATAAACCGAAAAGTCCCTAGAAACTGAAAAGTCAATAGATTCTACGAGGTGCGGTATAGAAAAATAAATGGAAATAAAAGTCGTACAAAATATTTCATAAAAATAAAAATGATGTAATTTGACAGGTCATTGAAAGCTGTCACGTGCCAACGAATTAGGCGAGAAATTAGATTTTTTTTTATTTTTAATATGCGAATTTTGTGCTGGTAGCGTTATGACCTTGACTAAACTCGTTCTTCATGCATTCATGTATGGGGTCTATCATAAACAGTCGAACGCATTTGCGTTTGATATACGTCAGGGTTGTGCGGCAGGGCTTTTTTTGCCCGCATTTTGAATTTTGGTAAGATTTTTTCCGCATTTTTGAATTTTGGACTGAGATGCTATAGGGTTTTCCAAATTATTTTGTCATGTTTCTTTTGAACTGTGATAGTGCTCAAGTAAACCAAGATGATATTTTTAACCCGAGTATCATAATAATATAGTCGGCGCAAAAAGTTTTAGACGATGGGGTGTGTAAGTTTTGTTCGATCTAGAACCGACCATAAAGTAAACATCGTAAACAAAATATCATTTGTTACGTTCACATAGAAAACAAAAAAGTTGAAATAAAGGAGTCATTGCTAGCCGTTTTCAGCTAACCAAAAATGTTTGCATTCGTACACATAACGGAAGATACTTTGAAGGTTATAGAATGGAACTGTCTAGATATAACAATGTGCCGAGGAAAAGGATACGACAATGCTTCGACAATAGGTGGAGTGCATTCAGGAGTTTAAGCAAGGATTTGTGAATTTATTTCTAAAGCATTGTTTGTATCCATCTATGTAGAGTACACTCATTTGTATGTTCCGTTATGTGTGACTTTCTTTTGGGAGCTTAGAACCGAAGCCTACGCACCGAAGGACGATCCTTGTTGCAGTGTTGCAGTTACAGTTCAGCGACTTTCAGAAACAAGATGGAGTGCTCACTACGAAACTGTGGAGCGTGTGTTTAACTGGTTGAAAAAGATAGTCGATGCCCATGCGGAACTGTGTGATGCTTTGAAAACGATTTAAATCAAAGGAACACCTCGAACTTTGTTGCCTGCAATGTGTGGGTTTTCGTTTTTGTGTTTATGGAATTTGGTTGACTTAGAAGTCAACCACGTTCAAAAATATTTAGGTTCTTGAAATAAGCTTTGAAAAGTCCGTTATCAAGATGAAAAGTCTTAGGATCCATTTAAATGACAAAAGAAATAACCTTGTTAAACACGCCTGAATTATATGCTGAATTGGCCTGCTTTATACATATGCCGAGCACGCCTTAAGGCGTACTCGACATCTAGCAATTCCTATTAATAATTTTAGATATTTATTGACTGATGATTTCCTTC
Organism: Adranes taylori; assembly: GCA_009867245.2. Lineage (NCBI taxonomy): Eukaryota > Metazoa > Arthropoda > Insecta > Coleoptera > Staphylinidae > Adranes > Adranes taylori. The sequence continues at coordinate 7,575 of WYDF02309512.1, read as the reverse complement.
TAAACATAATTGAGCAAACAGATCAATATGGTATCGAAACATATTTATTTTCAAAAATGAAAGAACAATCCAGGATAAATGCCCGGAAGGACCTCGCTATTGATGAATTTTTAACTTTTATCGGTTTACATCTACACATGGGGACTGTAAGGACCAATAGAACAAGACTATTACAAGAAGAATGAATTATTCAAAAAACCCTGTGGAAGATGAAGACAAAAAATCTGACAGATTGTTCAAGATTAGAAACATTTTTTAATCAAAGAATGATGGAAGTTTTTTACCCAGGATGTGAGCTAAGTTTAGATGAATCGATGGTGTTAGGGCGTGGCCGTTTAGTGTTTCGCCAATATATTAAAAACAAGCGCTATAAATATGGCATAAAACTTTATATGTTTACTAATCCCTTCGGGTGCATTTTAAAATGTTGTGTTTATAAGGAATTGTAGACGATTTGGGTGGAAAAAGTTGTTATAGATCTATTGAAAGAGAAATTAAATGCAGGACATATTGTGTATATGGACAACTTCTACAATAGTATTACATTGGCCAAACTGTTATTGCAAAATGACGTCTGTATCGGTACGCTGCGCATTGACCGGAGATATAGTCCCAAAGAAGTAAAAACTGCCCAGCGTAATGTGGGAGGAACTAGTGCGAAATATGCAAATTGCGTAATGGTAGGGAAGTGGCGAGATAAAAGGGATGTCAGTGGCCTTCTAAAATTTTTGTGGATGTTTTACAAATGATGCTGATCAATACACATTATCTTTACAACAAATATTCCGGAAGAAAAAATTCGCTGTTTGATTACGAACTGTCAGTAATAAAAAAATGATTAAAACATCCCATTTGTCTCCCTACTATACAAAAAGGCGACCGTGTTTTGGAATGTCAGAAAAAAACAGGTGGTTTTTAAAGAATTCCTCGGAAACCATGCCTGTTCTGAAAATGGAAAACGCACCGAGACCATTTATGTGTGTTGCAAATGTCTTAACGAACCTGGCTTCTGCTTGAATTGTGTAATTGTGACTCATAGAATTTAATAGTTTATTAAATGTTTCTTTTCTATGGCTAACACCTTTTATATACCGTTTATAATAGTCCTTTATAATTGTTTATTGTTATATTGTTTCATTTTAAAAATAAAATACATTATAAAACTACTTCTTTGTTAAAATATTATGACGCCTCCAGGCGTGCTTCCCGACCAAAAATTCATTGTGCATTGCCAAACACGTCACTAAGCATGTTTTCCAGAAAACTGCAAAATTATGTAACAACCAACTTTTCAACAAAAAGGTATGATGGAAACTCATCAAATAAAGTTTTTATTTTATATTTATTTTCCGCCCACGCCGGAAAATAAATAGAAGAGACTTTTCCAAAAGAAAAGTCTTTTGGTTGGACTTCTTAAGATTCCTACAGATTGTGGTTGAATATAAACTTTTCTACTCGGTTCCTAATCTCACTTTATACTAATCTCGCATTAAGACTTATCTTCATTTCATGTGTTAACCAATTAAATACAAAAATGTATTCTCAATAAATGTCTTCATGTTATATGTCATATGTAGAGTAGTTGTTTGTCTTCAGGGTTATATCTCAGGTGGTAGGCACTTCAGTGTGCCAACGTTTCACCAGAGTCACATCTGGCATTGTCGAGGCTTACGCAATTCTCATCATTATATATGCATATTATGTTATTTGAAAGATAAATAATGTGAAACAATTAACAATATGCACCAAATTAGTATGCCATAAAATTGCCGTTCTGGTTTGAATACGACTGTGAAGTTCGATCCGATATCGGACCTCATGTGTGCTCTACAGTAATACAAATATATAATATACAAATATATAATATTTAGAACTTCAGTTGCACGGATTCGATAATGGGAAGTTATGAGACCGTCCTACACCTTCAAGAATTTAGATATAAATCTGATTCGCGGAAAAAATATTAATTATATTAAAATATGTATTGCAAAATATGCAGCAAAACCAACTTCCTTCTACATAGCACACGTATGGAAAGAAATCATGTTTGTTTCTTAATTCCTTGAAGTTTCATTTTGTCTGGTTTTATGAATATGCAAGTTTATGAATATGTAACTAGCTTATTTGTTTGTTGTATCAACAACACAGTTACAAGTTTCAAGTTGCTGGTTCAGTGATAAGATTTATTACCGATTTTATGCATTCTACGCACTTTGAAATAAAAAAGCAAACGTAATTACATACGCATATTGGAATATCTAATATGAAAATTTTAAGATAAAAAACCATTAAAACAATGAATATGAAAAGTGGTAATTACGATGGTAAAACGGAAATATGTAGTATGCTCAAGTTTTTATTATTAATTATTAGATCTGAAATTGTGGAGTACAAAGATTCACATCAATATGTTGTACCAAAAATTGGCAGGAATTTCCAAAATTCAATTATAGCAGTACGAGGCTCACTATTTATGTATTGAGCATAATAATAAAAATCAGTTATTTGTCTATTGGAATTGATTTATTGTTTTTCAAAATATTCTCCATGATGATCTATACACTTTTCCATGCGTTCGAACCATTTTTTCCATTCCGCTTGAGATATTTCCAAAACATGGTTTTTGAACACATCAACGGATTCTTCTGCCGACGCATTTATTCTTGATGTTTGGGAATAAAAAGAAGTCATTAGGTGCCAAATCAGAACTGTACGGCGGATAACCCATTAATTCGATGCTTTTAGTGTTCAAATAGTCGGTTGATTGAGCCGATGTGTGAAAGCTCGCATTGTCATGATGAAGAATGATCCGACGGTGCTTGTCCGTTTTCCTTATTTCACCGAAAACTTCTGGCAACAAATGGTTGTGTACCACTCAGAGTTAACCGTTTTGCGTTCCTCTAAAGGCACTGTTTGCAAAATGACCAGTTTGCCCGAAAAAAAAACAAGCGGCCATTTGTTTCGAAGTGCTTCCAGCGTGAATAACTTTTGTCGGATTTGGTTTACTTTGAAACACCCATTCAGTCGACTGCTGTTTAGTTTCCGGCTCATACGCATAGATCCATGATTCGTCACTTGTTACAATATTATATACGTCTTTTGTAGCATCATTTGTTTGCATCAATCGAGACGAGCATTGAGTTTTTGAGTTTTTGTCAGTTATGTGGGATCCAACAAGAATAAATATTTTTAACGGCTAAATGTTCATGTAATATTTTATATTTGGAATCAGTCTCATTCTTTCTATAACTCCCCTCACTTTCTTTATTATCATTTTGATATGCACCTTACAATTTCCCTTTTGTGATATCACAAATCCCAAATATTTATGCCTTTTTCCATTCACCTCTAGACCCCTACCATCCACATACCTCTTCTCCCTTTCAATCATTTCATTTATCTCTTCTCTTCTATTTGCCATACACACAATCTTCTGCACAATATCTGTCTCTTTATTACTTCTATTATATTCTATTTTATCTATTTATTACACAATATCTGCATAATAAAGAGACCACTGCATAATAAAGAGACCACACATTGGTTCTTACAACCTTAACCCCATCAGCTTGCCCTCTCATTAAAACATCTTCTAAATCCGACAAATAAATACTGAACATGCAGGCACTAAATGGACATCCATACCTGACACCTTTGTGCATCTCAAACCATTCCGATGCATTCTCATTCACTCTTGCCCTTACTTGCGTTCCTTCATACATTTTTTTTACCATTCTTCTCATCCCTTTCGAAATCCCCACCTTCCCCATTCACCCCCTCAATTTTTCTCAATCCGGTTAAAGGCAGCTTTACGATGAATGAATAGCGGATACATCTTTTTTCTTTTCGCTATTTCTTGATTCACCACGTCATTTATGGTAATAATAATATCTGCAGTCCCTTTACCTCTGACGAAACCATCCTGAGTATACGAAAGAATTCCTTTATCGCAGTTCTTCTTCCAATCTCCTATTTATAACCCTCGCATATTACCTATATAGTCCATCCATAATCGTTACTCCTCTAACTATAAACCTCATTTCCATTCCCCTTTTGTACACTGGTAGGATTTCCCCATTCTTCTGGCACTCTCTCCTCTCTTTTCCATATTTTGTTCCACCCTCTTATTAACGTACATATTCCCCTCTCATTAAAACATTCCCATGCATCTACAGGCATTCTATCCAGTGCTACAGATCCTTCTCATTTCCCCCTTTCTCATTTTCTCTATCTCTCGCTTTACCTCTTCCACACGTATTTCTTCAACATCACACTCCACCATCCTAGCTATCCCTCTTTCTTTCTTACTTAAATACCCATACCCTCCCCAATTTCTCCCCTACAAACCCTTCATTTCTACACTTGCTCTCCTATTCTCTCAGACTTTAACAATACCTTACTCTATTTCCTCCTACAATTCCCTTTCGTCTCATAATCCTCCATATCTCCCTTTTACAGTTAATTTTACATACCTCTTCCTCTTCAATTTTCTTTCTTTTTTCCTTTTCAATATTTTCATCTATTCTCCACTCCTGTCTAGCATTATTATATTTTTCCCAATCAGCCTCTCCTCTCCTTACTTTCCTTAATGTCACCCTAAGCGTTTTTTCTTCTTTAACCATTCCTCACCCATTCCATGATAATCTTCCATCCTTCTTCTTTCCTTTTTCTTCTTAATTTTCATCTCAAGTAACCCCCATACTTCTTCAGACACCTCTATGTTCATTCTTTCCTAATTCACTTCCTTTAACTTCAAAATCATCTCTTTCCTTTTTCTCTTATTCCATTCATATTTCCCTTCTCTCTCTCTCTCTCTCTCTCCGCCCTTTCCTATACTCCGTCTCAATCGGAAAGTGATCAGATTCATCTCTGTCCCCAATTATCATTCTTTCCAATATTTCACCTTCATTCATCACTACATAATCTACTACCGAACCGCCTCACCATGACCCCTAAATGTTAAATCCCCTTCCCAATCTCCTTCCGTACATCCATTTCCCACACACCAGCCCTCTCTTCCACTCACTCCAAAAATCTTTCTATTTCCACATTTATCACCTTCTCTTTCGACTTTCTCTCGACATATACTTCCTCGTCACCAATCCATCTCCCTCTTTCTCTCAAATCCGTACATTCTAATCTCCAATTATAGCTATCATACCCCATAATCCTCCATTTTTTTTCTACATTTCTATTTAATTATTAAATTCTTAAATTTACCGATTAATGCAATTGAAGTGGCAACGTGACGCTTACAGTATTTATACCTCTTTTTAAAATCAATAAAACTTCAATGGCTGCATAATGATAATAAACGGGCTCCAGATGAAATGTATTTCGTATATTTTCAGGCATTATTAAGGATTGGACTTAATATAATATATTGCATACCTATAAATAATTTTTTATTATAAAGTAAGTCAAACATAAAACGTAGATAATATTATTTTAGTATTCAAAGTAAAAGACATGGGAACGGCAAAAAGTGTAGTTTGCTGGAATCCCTACTGATATGAAACAGGCGATTAGAATTTCAAAAGAAGTCAAGAGTTTTCAAGGTTTTGCAAATAGCTGAATTAGATAACACGACATTCATAAAGTATGTGGATGTTGCCAATTTTCATAATAACAAATTATAATAAAGAGTATAAACATTTCAACACTTAAGGTTCTTTATAAGACCTGGGATCCTATAAGATGATTAAATTATACAGATGTATAGCAAAATATATTTTCTTTCTTAAAGTGCGCTTTTAAAGTAATTAAGTCCAGGTGCGAATGCAATAATCTAATATTTAATCTTTAAAGTGCGCTTTAAGATCAAAGAATTTTGCTTTCACATACGAGGATAGTCCCAGAAGTTCCCGACCTAACGTGCATATAGCGGGTGTTGTTTGAATAAAGCCTAAGTTTGTTTGATGTTTGATGATGCTACGTTGATTAGTATTTGTTTGACATCCATCAATAGTGAACGATCCCAGTGAATTTGTAAACATGAAAAAAATTGGTCATCGTTATATGATACAACTATTATCCGAGCGGAGCTAGATTCTACTCTGGGCGAGTCTGTTCCTTCATTTACAACAGTAAAATATTGGACGGCAGAGTTTAAACGAGGTTGTAACAGCTGCCAAGAGCAACATCGCAGTGCTCGAACAGATCACGCCAGAAATGTTGAAGAAAATCCTCAAAATCGTATCGGATGGACGTCGACTGAAAGTGCGCAAGCAGTACACATGGTAGGCATTTCAAAAAGTGCTGTACAACGTATATTGACTGATAATTTGGACAAAAGAAAGCTGTGTACAAGATGGGTGCCGCGAACACCGCCGTGCGAATGTTTCATTCGTACGTGTGGCAAAGTCTCCGAGCAACAGAGGCGAAATTTTGCGTCGGAAAGATGAGTCCAAAATTTCACACCTGCGACGAGGAAACAATCAAAGCAATGAATTGAAAGGAGAGAAACGACTTCAAATCAGGTAAAGACAGTTCCATATGAAGGCAAGGTCATGACGACAGTTTTATTAGATGCGCATGGGATAATTTTCATTGATTATCTTCAGAGGGGAAAAACAATCAACAGTGAGTATTATGCGAACTCATTGCAACATTTGAGTGATGAAATAAAAAACAACGGCCGCATTTGGCGAAATGAAAGTTTTATTTCATCAAAACAATGCACAGTTGACACATCCGTATGGCCAAGATTTAGCCCCATCGGCTTATTTTCTCTCTAGGCTCGATAGTAAAAGATTTGCCAACAATGAACAGCTGGAGTCTGCGGTTAGTGATTATTTTGAGAAGCTCGACGATTCTTACTATACACAGGGTATCGAAGCTATTGAATATCGCTGGGAAAAGTGCCTCGAGCTAGAAGGAGAGTATGTAGAGAAATAAAGATATGTTTTCGCACTTTTTTTGTATTTTCTTAATTAGGTCGGGTACTTGTAGGACTACTTTCGTATGCCAACGAATTTATCAAATCATCAACATATTGTTTACAGATTCAACTGATTTAAAACACTTTCCGTGAATATGTAAACATGGTTTCGAAAATAGGAAAAAGTCGGTGGGGGCCATAGCATGTCGATAAAGAACATTCGTTGAATTTTCCTCAAAAAAGCCCGTCAGAAGTTACGTCATTTTCTGAGGGTACGTTATCGTGGTGCAAAATCCATATATTGTTTTGCGACGAATATTTTCACGCAAAAAACTCCTGATAATCAAATCGATTGTCTCATGCCCAAATTATCAACAAAATGGTACAGACGCTTTCCTCTCGAACATTGAAGTCCACGGCCATCTCTTACGAGCTTATAGGACAATTTTTCTTTCACTTTATCACGCTTTCTTTCACTTTATTGATGTTTTCATCGTTTGGAAGACCGATCGACACGAGGCAAAGCAACTAGTTCTTCTTTGAACGCTGGATACTAGTTGTATACTTCAGATTTGGATAAATTCTATTATAAAGTGTCTTTATAGTATTCTAAACTTTTATATATATAAACTTGCGTGCATAGAAATCGGCCCACTTTAAACTTTTGACTTGAACTATATTTTTTTCAGAAACTA
>WYDF02309501.1:0-15059 GCA_009867245.2 Adranes taylori | reverse complement strand
ACTGTCGTTCCCCAAAAGGAGCGAGTCAAATTATAAAATATTCAATTTATATTTATTTAATTTAATAAATATTCAATCTTTTTGAATTTTATTTTGGCATTCCCATTAGGTACAGTTGTTCCCGAACCGTTATCAATCATGTCCCAATCATGTTTAATGAAATTAAACATTGAAACATTGTATTTTATAATTTCTTTTTCTTTTACAGATACGATTGTACATTCAGTCATCGTAATCCATTGATCGACAGATTCATGCAAAGTAATACGGCGTCACGGCGTAAATACTTAATGCTCAAAGAAACTGTAGAAGAAGTTACCAATTGCAATTAAAACTTGAAGTTACTAATGTTGCTTATTAGTAAAACTATAGAATTGCAACACTTAAATCAAGTAGTATTGTAAATATTTCAACATCGTAGACAAAAAAAACAAATCATACTGTATATACTTAAATAGATAAAATACAATCGCTCAATTAATTTGACAGAAACTGACTACAGCGAAGCGAAGCGGATGAGATTGCAAAGAGCAGACGAATAGTTACGAATATTTAGGGGAACACTAATGAAATTCCTCACTCTGCAAATCTAATAAAGTGCAAACACCCGTAAGGAATACACCCATTCCTTGTAGCTACAAATATTCATTAGTTAAACGAATGGTGGGTGAACGAGTGACAAATTCCTAGTGGTAATAAAAAACAATCTAAATATATTTATTAATGTGGGTTGTATTTTTAATATTTAGGATTTTATTTTTAATATTCAAGTGTGTGGCACTGAATCTGGTCTCGCACTTTATTACGACACCACGTTTTATAAAGCCTTGCATTACAATTTACAAGTACACGCTATAATGGTTTGGCTATTTCTTCACAGGATAACCAGGCCTTACGTCCTCTGAGATTGAATTGCCCAGACTAGTCGCGAGTCCGATGGAGATCAGCATAGAATCCAATGAGACATATACTAAGTTGACATTTTATTATTTTGGGAAGCTATTGGTCTAGACTAGATACCAAAAATTAAACAATATATCTTTATTAGAGTATCATACGTTCAAGTAACTATTCTTATGTAAAACAATCTGAAACAAACCGTATAAAGTATTTACCCCAATAATTCTATTGTAATTTAAAATAATCTTAACAACTGGCCCCCGTATAAAATATAAGATTAAAATTGATTGTCGCATACATAACAAATAACTTTAAAATAAGGAATTCCTTACAACACATAACAATTTGGATCATCTTTATTTAGCAATTATCACTGCACTTACATGCTGTTAATAAAATCGGCAATATCAAGATCAAAATACCTGAAGGATAAATCTGTGTATTATACTGCACTACAATAACAGAGTCACGTTTAACCAGTTAAAGCCCTTTACCAGAAATATGTTTGTTCACTTTGAAAATGGTTTGCATAAATCAGAAGCAAGAATTTGCTTCCGAATGCATGCAAGAATGCGAGTATAATATCATTTTAAATAATTAATTTAATCAAAACATAATAATTTGTTCCGCCCTTGACTAATTAAGCCTGGCCGAGCACAACACTAAATTCAATAAATCCAAATGAAATTTAAGTAACATTCAAATCCATTATTGTAAGAAACTGAATATCAGTTTCCTACCAATTCAAGATTAATTCTTCCCCTGAACTGTAAATGCTGACTTCCCCCCTTTTCCAGCATAAAACGTACCGACAATAATTAGATAAACAAAGCAAGGACCTAAACTAAGATAAAGTTTTTGCGTGAGGCGCTGACTAATTAATGATAACAAAGAGACTTTTAAAATTATAAGCTCTAAAGGATGCAAACAAAGATACGTAAAATACTTGAAATTTTCTCCCTTGACTGCGTCACTATTTAATTCCAGGAATACACTTGGTGTTCACCTTACACCCACTGCGGCCTGCAACTGCAGGACTATCTGAGACAGACGTCCAGCTTGGCCCGGTTTTCAGCCTGACAAGCGACCAAGTTGCACGTGGTCAAAGACCAAGTTGCAGACGAGAGCAGAATGACCATCAATCGGTGAAATACTGAATTTAGAAATAACGGTTACCTTTGGTTACTAAAATCTTTTGGTAACCCCACTTTTGTAAAAATCCATTTAACTATTTTGACAAACATCAAAAATTTTAATAAAATATAAAATAACGGTTACCCTTCGGTTACCTAAAATTACGGTTATGAACATTAAAATTTTTAATTGATTAAAACACAAAGGTTATGTGTCGATGACGTCAACTAATGATCGTTTGTAAAACTCAAAAGATAGTCCTCTAGTTTGATACAATTCCATGGAATACTTTAATATTTCGACAAACATCAAAAATTTGAATGACATTAAAAACAACGGTTACCTTTTGATTACCTAAAACAGAAAATAAACATAACGGTTACGAACAGCAAAAAATTTATTTAAGTTCAAATTAACGGTTACTTTTGATGTCAACTAGTGATCGTTTGTAAAACTCTATAGTTGATACTAACCCTACTTTTGTTCAATTCCGTGCAACAATTTAAGATTTCGACGAACACCAAAACCTTTAATGTATTCCAAAATAACGGTTACCTTTTGGTTGCCTCAAACATTAAAAATTTTAACTAATTTAAAAGTTACCTTTTAATGACACCAACTAGTTTGTTGAACCTAAGCGACGGCCCTCTAGTTTGATACAATTCCATGCAACACTTTCGACAAACATCAAAAATTTTAATGAATTATAAAATAACGGTTACCTTTCAATTACTTAAATAACGTTTACCTCAAATAATGGTTACGAACATGAAAAATGTTAATTGATTAAAAAGTAAAACAGAAGATGATCCTCTGGTTTAATACCAACCCCATGACAATTCTAGGCAACATTGTTAGATTTAGACGAACATTAAAATTTCAATGAATTAAAAAATAACGTCTACCTGTCGGTTACCTAAATTAACGTTTACCGATACAAATAACGGTTATCTGAAATTGCGGTTACGACAACCAAAAATTTAAATTAATTTAAAAGGAACGGTAAGCTTTTATGACGCGAATTAGTGATCGTTTGTAAAACTCAAAGGGTGGACCCTTAGTTTGATACTAACACCACCATACAAAACTTTTAGATTTCGACGGACACCAAACATTTTAATGAATTAAAAAATAACGGTTACCTTCTGGTTACCTAAAATAACCGGAAAAATAACGGTTACAAACAGCAAAAATTTTAATTAATTTAAAAATAACGGTTACTTTTGAAAGACGTCAAATAATGATAGTTTGTAAAACTTAAAAGATGGTCGTCTATTTTGATACTAACCCCACTTTTGTACAATTTCACTTTAAGATTTTGACAAGCATAAATTTTTTTATTGAATTTATAAATAACGATTACCTAAAATCGCCGGTAAAAATAACGGTTACGAATAGCAAACATTTTATTAATTTAAAAATAACGATTATTTTTCAATGACTCCAATTAGTGATCATTTGTAAAACTCTAAAGAAGGCCCTCTAATTTGATACTAAACCCACTTTTGTATAATTCCATGCAACACTTTAAGATTTCGACGTATATCAAAAACTGGCATGAATTTAACAATAACGGTTACCTTTGGGTTGGCTGAAATAAGCGGTAAAAATAACGGTTACAAACTTGAACCATTTTAATTAAGTTAAAAATGGCGGTTACATTTTAATGATTCCAACCAGTGATCGTTTGTTATACTTAAGAGAATACCCTATAGTACCCGCACTTTTGTACAATTTCATGTAACACTTTCGAATTTTCACGAAAATTGTAATGAATTATAAAATAACGGCTTCCCTTCCGTTACTTAAAATAACGTTTATCTAAAATAATGTTTACGCACATGCAAATTTTTAATTGATTAAAAAATAACTGTTACTTTTGATGACGTCAACTACGAATCGTTTGTTGATGGTCATCTAATTCAGTACTAAGCCCACTGTTTCGCAATTCTATGCAACTTTTAAAATTTCCACATGTAACACTCAAAAGATGTCCCTCTAATTTTAGACTAACCGCACTTTTGTACAATTCTGTGCAACATTTTAAGATTTTAACGAAGATCATAAATTTAAATTAATTAAAAAATAGCGCCTACCTTTCAGTTACCAAAATAAACAGTTATATCGGTTATCTATAATAATGGTTATCTAAAATAACAGTTACGAATAAAAATTTAATGAATTGAAATATAACGGTAATCTTTCGATGAGCCAATTAGTGATCGTTTGTAAAACTCAAGAGCTCTTAGTTTGATACTAACACCACTTTTGCACAATTCCATAAAAAATAACGCTTACTTTCTGGTTACCTAAATAACGGTTGCGAGCAGCAAAAATTTTAATAATTAATAATAAGGGGTACGTTCGAAAGACGCCAATTAGTGATCCTTTGTAACACTTAAAAGATGGCCCTCTACTTTGATACTAACACCACTTTTGCACAATTCCATGAAACATTTTAAGATTTCGAAGAACAAGAAATACTTTAATGAATTATAAAATAACTGTTATTTTTGGTTACTTAAATTAACGGCTATTGGTAACAATATCGGTTACCTAAAATAACGGTTACAAACATCAAATTAATTAAAAAATAGCGATTAAAAATCGATGACGCCAAATAGCAATCGTTTGTAAAAAAACTCAAAATATGGCCCTCTAGTTTGATACTGGCCCCAATTTTAAACAATTACACGCAACAGTTTAAGATTTCGACGAATATCAAAAAATTGAGGATTTGTATTTTTTATTAACATTTTTATTTACATTTTGCAAGATTTAAGAATAATATTACAGTGATTGTATCGTAATTAAATTAAAGGTTAGGGAATTATTTTTCTTCAATTTTCTTTAGTTACATAAAAGAAAAGTACGTTCTCTCGTACGTGTGGAATCCAAGAGATGTCAAAAATCCTTTTCAGGAGTTAGAAACAGGAAAGTCTTTTCTGGAGTTAGAGAGAGGTTTTTAAACGTTCGGTTCATGGGCGTACACAGAGAGGGGCAAGGGGGAGGAGGTGCAACTGTTACCTCAAGCCTAATTTTTTTCTTCGCCACGAAAGTAGTCTGGCTAGAATAAAATTAAGCAAACGGCTTCCCTTCACCCCAACACCCCCTTTCCCCCCTCTTCATGTATAAGACGCTAAAAGTTGCGCACGCCCATGGTCCGATTACATCGTGCAATAGATATAATTTTCCAAATAAATACAAATTCATTTTACAAAAAGGTGCGCAAGCTTGTTTCAAATCCCGATTAATAAAACAAAAAGTTAAGAACCACTGCCCATAAGGGTAGTAACCCATACTCTGCGAATCAATAATCTAAAGAAATAATTTAGAAATTTATCTTTAAAAATATTTTAAAGGATTTATTTCTTCTTGAACCAGTTTAATTTAGGCCACTTAAATGTAAACAATTTAGGCCTTTTAGGCATTTTTAACATTCGTTTCTTAACTTGTGCCTGTATTGGTCTAAAAACAGTAATAATTATAAACGGTATCGCTAATAATTCATTATCAAAGAGAAGAAAATAACTTGCTATGCCCAATAATCCTAAATTGGTAATAAAACTAATGATGAAGCGTACATTTGTTTCCGCCCTTTGCTTTGTAAGTGTATTTTCCTCGGATTTAGTTTGACATGATTTCTCGGCATATGGATCAATAGATGTTGATGTTTGTGTCATGATTTCACATAGTTTGGGTTTTCTTAGTGTACTTGCTGTAAACTGTTGATAGAAATTATCATCCGAAACTGTATTGGTTCCACGAGAGATAGAACTAGATCGTGAATGGGAATTTCTCCCTTTTGTATGGCTTTCGGAAAATTCCCAGTCATTATTATCTTCTTCAATATTATCGAGTTGATTTCCTATTACAGATCGTTCGTTAGAGGCAATTTGCATTAAAGTATCTAATGAGTCGGAATCACTTTCATCTTCATATTCTTCTTCATCAATATCTTCCTCTTCCTCCAAATCTTCTTCATCTTCATCATTTTCAAGAGCAAGTGAATCAACTTTTTGATCTTCTATTGATTCTGCTCTCGTATTAAATTGTTTTCCTAGCCCAGTTGTTTGATTATTTCCATCATCACTATATAAACTTTCATGCGATCTTTGTGGAGTACTAATATCAATCAATGCTAATTTTTGTTTAACCAATTCTTCCTGATCAGCTTTCTGAGCTTGTAATGCTGCAATTTTTTTCAACGACTCTCTTAAGGTACTACCTTCACTTTCATGAAGGAGTCGTGTGCTATGATTGATATTCCGGACTAAATCATCATAATGATCAGCAATAACCTTTGATTCGCTCTCTTCCTTTTGTTGGAGTAATGTATGTGGAATGGCGATACTGGTTGCTGTTAAGCTTGCTAATTGTGCTGCACGATATGTGTCTTTATTGGTATCTTCAATGCTAATTAATGGAGTGTATGGTAAGCTACCACGTTTTGTACTAAAATCACTAAAAGGCTTTATCGCATAATAATCGTCCAACAATGAGTTTGATCTTTGCTTATCCTGTAATTCGTTAACGTCTTTTTTCTTTAAGATGGGTTTCGGTATAAAATTGGCATCAGGCAATTTTGCTGGTTTAGTTAAAATTTCGAAAGGTTCTTCATATTTGGCTTTCAAATGATTTTCTCGCATCAATTCAGATTCTTCATCCCCTGTCCGCTTTTCAGCAGCTTTAAATAATTGATTCCATTCATCATCCGATTCTTCAGATAATTCATATTCATCCTCTTCTTCTTCTTCAAGAGGGCTCCAGATATCCTCTTTTAATATATTTACAGTCTTCTTAGCTGAACGAGTAATTTTCGTACCCATTTTTGCACGTACCTTTTCAAATTCTTCCTCCTCTTTCTCTTCCGAAGCTGATCGCTGTCTATGTGTCATTAATTCTCGTTTTTCCTCAGCAGTTAGTGCATATCGATGCAACAATGAGTTATCAAATACATCGCTCCAATCATTCGGACTTCTTAAGCTCTGTCTTCTTTGGGCTCTTATAACTTGTTGTGGTATAGCACCGCCGGCCGACAACCGTCTTCTCAATGAATGTTTTCTTTCTAAGCCCATCAAATCTTGATTTTCTTTATTGTTTATATGGACTTTTGGTATACCTAATTTATTGTTTGATTGATTTTCATGTTTTTTATTGATTAAGGTTTCTTCAGCCAGTGCTTCTTTATAGAATCGAACCATTGCTCGATCGTGAAGCAGTTCGGTTGAACTCGCTGAGAGTCGAATTGTATCAAGTATTGGAGATTCTGTACCAAGCTCTGGAGCAGATAATGATAATGGGGGAGGTATAGATAACGAATCAAGATTCAATTCATTTTTTCGAGCCATATCTAAAACATAATAATATCATTTTTTAAATTTTGTTTAGAAGATTACTTTTTGACATCATAGACATAAAATTACACTTATATACGTCTAAATTAAATTTATTAAGTCTTTAAATGACAGAGAAAATGAGTGTAGAAATATTCATAATTCTAGATACGATATAACCAACTAGAAAACTTTTCAAACTAGATACATTATGTTAAGTATCGTTTTAAAGAAAATCTAAACATATACGGGGTATTACTAAAAAGTTTTTGAAAATTTTATAGCACAAAGTAATCTCAGCAGATTCTATAACTGAAACAATTCAAAGGCGTCTTAGAGTTATAAAAGATTCCAAGTTTTAGTTTTTCATCTTTCATAGGAAGCGAGATACTTAAGGTAGTGCAATTTTTTCAAGATCAAATTATTTCAAACTTTAATTATCCCTTTTCTTTAACTCATTGAATCGCTTAAGCTTAAGCTTACTCAAATTCTTATTCAAATTTAATTTACAAGAAAATTTCTTCTTGGAATTACAAATGTGTACGAGGTATGATCAAATAATATGCGAAATTATCATTTTTCTCAAATAATATTTTTTTATCCATCAAGTTAATAGTGCCCCCTTTAAATGAATCCCCATTGGATATAATACATTTCTTTCAGCTGTCACTCAACTTTTCGAAACAAGCCTGAAATTATATTTTCAACATGACGTTTAATTTTTTAAGCGATTCTGTCTTGATTTCATGAATATTGGGAAAACGTCTTCCCTTTATGGTTCTGTTCATCGTCGGTACCATGTCAGGTGTATATGGAGGATGCGGAATCATGACGGTGTTGATATTTGCCAAAAACTTACGAAGAAATAACGAAGTGGGCGCAGGTGCATTATCGTGTTGCAGTAGTCAGGAGTTGGCTCGCTACAAATTCGAACGTTTTCTTCGGATTGCTTCATCTAAACGGCGTGAAACTTTTAGGTAGTACCCTTTTTTGGCCGTCGCACCTGGTGACAAGAACGAATTCAAACTAACTTGGTGAGCTTGTTTTGGTCTTGGCTCTTCCGGAAGCTTCCATTCGAACAATTCTGGATTTTAGTTTCGCCGTCATATCCGTACACTCACATGTCGTCACCAGTTATGATTTGTTTGAGCAATTCTGGATTGTCGTTGATTTGATTAACCTTCGGTTGGGCGCAACCGTTCTGTCAGGCACACGGCTTATATTTATCCCTCTCTTTTCTTCTGAAACGGTCTAAAAATGTTGTTACTAAATAGAGCCTTAATCCACCTTTAACAAAGGTAAGAAGGGCACCTCACAACATAGTTGCCCATCTAACAGGTGTTATCTGGATCAGTCGAAAAACGGCAGTCGATTGTTGTCATAATTTAATTACTGATACAATTTTATCCAATATTGTTAAATATGCCAACAATATATAGAAAATATAAAATACATAGATTCAGTAGAGACAGAGATATTAAGACTAGAGATATTATAGAAATAACAGCGTTCATCGGATTACTGTACTTAGCAGGAGCGTATAGGGAGAAACAAACAAAGTCTTGAAGAAGATCTTTGAGAATAACCTAGAAATTTATCTTGAGAAACAACCTCAAGGCCGCTTTCCGATCAGGAACAAGACTGCAGATATAGTTAAAAGACTGGCTGAACCCATATTTGGTACTGGTTGTAACTTTAGAGCAGACAACTGGTTCAGTGACATGGATCTCATTCAAGACCTTAAAGAGAACACACTGTCTGATGTAAGCATTTTGAGAACAAACAAAAAACAGTTTCCCCTACAACTTATTAGTATCAAAGGTAGAAAACAATTCTGTAGCTTGTTTGCATTTAATCAAGGAATGGCCATGTATCATATTTTCCACGTTAGCACAAAATTGTCATCATTGTGTCTACACTACACAACGATAACCCAAGCGATCTCGGCACTGGAGAAAAAAATAAGCTAATTATCTTTAACAAAGGAAGGAGTCGATGTTGCTGACAAAATGTATTCCATCTTTACTGAGCCACAAACCAAGGCTCAAATCATATAACTTCGTAATGGATTGGAACCAATGCATCAAAGATTGTTTCTGTGACAACTTGCCCACGAATTGGTGATAGAACAAATTACTTGAAGACGGATGAACACTATGAGAATGACAGCACACCTACAGTAGAGGCTAAAAGGATTTCGTCTTTCCACCGAAAATAAACAAAATGTAGTCAAATCTTTACCAGGATAGTCAAAAAGACGTAAGTTAAAACATGCCCCACCGAAACTAGTATGAAGTGATAACCCATGTATAATTACTTTCGACAAAGAGAGGAGCCAAAGCTGCGGACAAAATGTGTTCTACCTTTATTGTGGCACGAAACATCAAATGATGGCACATGGTCATCCTTTTCACAATGTTCAATATCAGTGGTGTCAATGCTCAAGTTATATACATTTGTAATGGACTGGAACCAATGCGCCAAAAATTATGTCTGAAACAACATGCCCACGGATTTTTGATAGAACATATTACTTGGAGACGCATGAACAGTATGAGAATGTCACCAGACCTCCAGTATAGGTTAAAATGATTACGCCCTTCCTCCGATAATGAATAAGATGTAGACGAACCTTTACCGAGAAAGTCAAAAAGACGTATGGTTAAAATATGTACCACCAAAATTGGTATTAGACAATAACGCAAGCCTAATTACTTTTTACAATTGGACACAGGGAGGAGTCGAAGCTGCTGACAAAATGTGTTCCACCTTTATTGTGGCACGAAACATCAAATGATGGCCCATGGTCATCTTTTGCACAATTCTCAATATCAGTGGTGTCAATATTCAAATCATATACCTCTGTAATGGGTTGGAATCAATGCGCCAAAAATTGTTTCTAAAACAACTTGCCCACGAATTGGTGATAGAACAAATTACTTGAAGAAGCATGAACAGTATGCGAATGCTAACAGACCTCCAGTAGAGCCTAAAAGGATTTTGTCCTTCCGCTGAAAATTAACAAAACGTAGACGATTCTTTACTAGGAGCTCCAAAAAGATGTAGGTGTTAAACATGCACCAGCGAAACTGATATTAGAAGGCTATGAAAGTACGGTTGCAAAAAGTGCAAAGATAAATTTGTATGCCATATGCCAATTTTGTTTGTGATTTGTGTTACACTGACGTAATCAGCCTCACTAATTGACTTCGTATAAATGTTCTTATAAAATATTATAGTCTTATAATGTTATAAATCCAAAACTAGTAAAAAAAAAGTTATTAAAGTTAAACGAAGAAAGAATATGTGAGGTATAACTCCCAGACGATGTCACAAGTGCACATAGCACATAGAAGATAAAAGAAAGAGATGGAATTGCCGCTAACCACGCAACGTTCGCACTCCATTGCACATAGAGAGAGGATGGAGAGATAGGGTAAAGGCCACGCAGAAGCCCTCTCCCATGTACACAGACAAACAGATTAAAGAGAGAGAGAGAGAGAAAGATACTGAAAGTAATAAAGCATAACATATAGCGTCACAACTCGGTGGTTTAGTTTTTCTTTGCTGTTTTGTTCAAAAGGAGAGAGATTAATGTCAAAGGAGGATTAAGAGTGATTAATGATCTCCTTGCACGCTGCTCGTTTAGGCCATCGGTTCTTCATGGAGTGAGAGAGAGAGATACCCTTTTCATTTGTTTTCATAATGTTCTCTTTTATAGTTCCTTGGCTATGTAGGCATTTTTTTATGAGTTCAATAAACTCTGCGTTCAAGTATTTCGCTTTTACGATATCCAATTTCAAATAGAAATATCGTAATGGGTTTAATGAACTCGGCGTCCATTCGTTCATTATCCCTATCTGGCCGAAAGATTTTTACAATATCATATTTCTATCAAACAACTCTAATGGGTTTATTGAACATGGTGTGCTTTAATGCTATCTTGTTTTCAACAAATGTTCATAATGAAACCAATAAACTTTGAGGGCGTTACCTTCATCTAACCAGATTCTCCTATTCCTTGAAAGGAGCGTTCGATGATTTGAACACTTTCCATGTTAAAACTGACGCCGAGATCTTTCAATTGGTTGGCCTCTGTATTGGCAGGACGTTGCAGATTGCTAGTTTGTTTGCAAGTTAAATCTGATTGGATTACACGATATCCTAAAATCATAGAATCTTGGCAGGGATGTCATGCGATATTTTCCTTTAAACTTAGTAACGTATGAAAGAACGCTTCTAATTGATGGAAAAGTTCCCATTTCTTAAAGATTTTGGGATATATTTCATCTAAGCCCTACCCTCAAGAATTGCCGCCTCGAATAGGACACAAAAACTCAGTAATTTCAAGGTCACACCCAAGCCAACTTCATTGAGACACATTTTGGTTCTTATGCTAGTCGTTCAAATTTAAAAATCGAGTGTATTATTTGACCATACATCGTATAATAACAACGACACATATAACATGCGTTCATTAAATTATAATAAGATTTTCCATATTACGTTTTGGAAAGTTAGAAAAACAAGTTTTACATTATTACCTTTCGGGTTATCATCTAAATAAAGTACCATAATAAATTCAGAACTTCCACCCATATTATCACTATGCTGCTTTACAAGAATTTTCTGCTCTTCCAAATGATTTTCCATTAAACTCTTCTTTGTTTCTTGTTCCAGATTTATTGAATTAGGCGTATTAAAATCAGGCTTTAATATATCTTGTTGTTGATCCAGTGTTTGATTTAAATCACTGGAGCTCGGTGTTTCACGTGTGAATAGAAATTCATCTTTGCGTATCTTAATTTCAGGCGTACCATAAGTAAAATCACGTATCATATAAGATCGATCAAATATGTCTTTATTAATATTATCAACGTCGAATTTCTTTCGGGAATCTCTTGGTGAAGTACTGGGCGATATTTTAGGACTCCTTGCTTTCGTTCGTTTAGGACGACTCGGAAGTATTAAATCATTTTCCTCATCATTACTTTTAGTGCTTAGTGGAGAATGGTTTCTCCGTTTTGAAACAATAGGAATTTCTAGAATATCGCGTATTTGAGTTTTGTTACGATCAGTCTCATCTATTTTATGGGTTGGAATCACTACAATATCAGTCTCTTCACTTGGTTCACTCACGCCAAATGGGCTTTCTGCTTTAATTCTAAATTTATATTCACTACCTTCGATAAGATCCCCAAGAACAGCAGTTAGTTGTTTACTCGTAGCTGCTTTCAGCCAAACATTCCATCCAATTCTATAATATTCGATGATATAATTACCAACTTTACATCCACCATCATCATGTGGAGTATTCCAAGATAGCGTAACCGATCTTCCCAAAGACATGATAACTTTTGCTTTTTCTGGCGGTGAAGGCTTATCGGTGACCGTAATCAGAAATGAAGCTGTATCACAACCAAGTTTATTGACAGATTTAATTTGATATTCACCTCGATCAGTTCGATGCGCTGCAGTTATGCGCAAAGTCGAATATTTATCGCCATTTTCGATTTCATAGCGTTCATTGTCTTGTATGGATTCGCCGTTATGTGACCAGAAAACTAGCGGGGCTGGTAAACCAGCTATTGACACTTTCAAACGGATAATTTCACCCATATCGAAGAGTAGCCCTTAAACATATTTAAAATATTTATATTAATATTATGAACCCTTCTTTCTAATTTACTAAAAATGCCGAAATAATTGTAAGTGCACTAATTTAATAATAATGTGAATACTATCATCCAAGAGTTAAACAAAAGTACGTCATGTATATGTTATGTTATGTATGTTATGTTATAAATATGTTATATGGTATGTTATAAATTACTATTTCACATATAACTTCACAGAATCTAGCAATATAACTACTTCCGACTTAACTATGGTTAAAAATGTCAATTGCAAACTATGTATCACGCTTGAGGAAGATGACATTATTAAATACACATATCAACTAAAAGAGAATACATCCATAGGACCAGGCGACAACTCAGCAATAAATCTTAAAAGGACGATTACTACGATTAATATATAATTTAATAACGAGAGAGAATTTTACATGTTTAACCCTAATGACGTGAAAAGCATTCATACAAAACGCGAAATTGATTATGTGCGGTAAATTTCGCGAAAGGAGAGCTTTATGAAGAGCATTACTCACATGAAAAAGCATTATTTCGTTGAATTGACACAGACTGGTATGAGACAGCGCGCTTACACACGCATACACATCAAGAAGCTTTATCTTGTAAGCGGCACGAACTTGCACCGTAGATTTTGCATACAAATGCATTTATTATTATTATTTCCTTAAGAAATCATAAATGTTGCTCTTGTATGTACAAGCTATTTTTCGTATTGGTTGATTTTATAATTGAGAGGATAATTCTTTACAATACTTTACTGGCCTTTACTCTGACCCTCATAGCATTTTGACGGCGAGATAACGCAATATTGTTCCTTAAGATTTCTAACGGATAAAAAGTACTTTTTCACTGGTATAAATTGGCGATTTTTCATCGGTTTAAATTGGCCAATTTATAACCTGCTCTTTTGGAGAACAAGAGTTACCCTCGCTGAAAGTTTTAGTAACGCAGCTAGGTCAGGCTTCTTGGTAATTTGCTCAATCTTGTCATAGTATGAGGCGTCCACAAGTGGCTATATGGGCGCTAGTAAGTATAGAATAATTAATACTCTACCAGAACCTGAAGATAACATAAAATTACAGCTAATCAACGTTCCATACATTCTGTATTAGCTAGCAATACTAACTTCCAAGGTACTTACCTGTAATGAATACTTAAAACAATATGATATCAGGGACGATAATCCAGGACAGATCATACTAAACCCAAACTCAAAGATACAAATGATAATTAAACCAGTTGAGCAAAGATTTCAACTAAGCATAAACAGGTACCCTATTATGATTCATTAATATGTTGTATATTCCTACATTCCTACAGTTCATAAAGTCGGCTAAAATTCTGTCTTGAAGTTCTAAATTGAACCAAGTTGGTTACACACCCTTTAACTTAAAGAAATTTCCCTGGAAATTTCATCCCTCCAAACGAAACACGCTACACAGAAACACAAATTTGAACACCTAAACAAAATTAAAAGTGCCACGAAGGTTTCAAATCTTCCACCAACAATCACACTATTATAAAACCCAGACCCTCTAATTGGTATACTATGGAATTAAAAGTAACTTTCCTATCATTCCCATTTAACAACGTTCACACCCCTGATATTAATCATACCGTCCACCAACTGCCCCATCCTGAATACAAAAGGGGGGATGTCAATTTAATTAGGAATCGTAATAATCGCAATGACGAACTCTTTTATGGCGAACGTCCAGAAACTTAAAGATAAATCCTATAGAAGAAATGTCAGGTCCCCCTATCACAAAAGAAGAGTTCAAAAAAGCCATTCTATCCATGAAAAACAATAAAGCACCAGGCCCAGACGAAATTCACGCCGAGACTATCAAACTAAAGAATGAGACAGACTCGAAACTCATGAATATTCTGATACCACTGTTCAACAGCACATATGACTACGGTGAATTCCCTCACGAATGGACCAACTCAGTATTTATCAATATCCCCAAGAATCCACGAACAAGAACTTGTGACCAATATAGACTAATTAGTTTAATTAACATCGTAACAAAAATAT
>WYDF02309490.1:0-10433 GCA_009867245.2 Adranes taylori | reverse complement strand
CTGTAGTACTGTAGTACTGTAGTACTGTAGTACTGTAGTACTGTAGTACTGTAGTACTGTAGTACTGTAGTACTGTAGTACTGTATTGCTGTAGTACTGTAGTACTTACAGTACTGTAGTACTGTAAGTACTACACTTACAGTATTACAGTGTAGTACAGTGTAGTACAGCACTGTATATACATAAGAACTTAAATTTTCTTCCATTAGAAGTCAAAATACAGTTTTAAAAAATCAACCTTTGATATTCCAACATTTTAGATAATCCGACACCCCCTCGGTCCCGTAACTCTCTGATTATCGGGAGTAAAGTGTATTAGTAAATGAGGACAAAATATTTTGTCATTGCTGATTTACGGTTTATAGTATAAATATTGATTGCAATACAAATTACACAAAAACTACATAAATTTGCTTATTTGTGCAGACAAGATACTATAATGCTGCAACATGAACGATAGATTTACCTAGATTAGCTAAGACAACAATCCAATTTACCATTTTTGGCAATCTTAATTAGTTTTAAGATTCCAATGTATAATGCGAAGAACTAACCATTTGAGTAACTTGATTGTTTGATTTAACCAATCAAATTTTCTTTAGCAGATGGCTTTCCCGTTTGATTTTGTTTTGAAATTTAAAAGGTTACACTTATCTAATATTACATACATCCCAGCTGATAGCAATGTCTTCGTATAGCTTACAAGAACATATTTTTGGCTTTCTCCGAAAATATTATAATAGAGAATCTGTCATTAATCCAGTCATTACTGAAGTCATTACGTCATAATCCAACCTGCAAACATATTCAAAGTGTATACTTGTGTGCGCAGAGTATAAAAACGTCTGTCCTACTTGAGAAATATTCGTGCATCTACCCAACATTGATCGGCAATAACATTTCCCCTTGTCTGTACCAAAGATAGCAGTCAGTTAGGAAAATATCCATGTGCTGCTCCAGTTGATTGAGAGAAGATAGAGATGTAAGGTATCGCAAACTGACATATTTGGTATTTCAATGACCATGATTCAAAAATTTGAATAAGGAACTGGACAAGATATTGAGAATGAGAAATTAAGAATTCGCTTTGATAGATGGGTTTTTAATTTAATGACGAAACCTGATTCTTTCCCTTTACCATTGATTAATGCAATCCTTTCAAAATTAATGCGTGCTCGTTTTTTCTTTTCTATCGATTTCACGTCTGTTTGTTAATTGATATTACGAAGGCATCTATGGAAAAGGCAATTCAACGGAGATTCTTTTATTTTGCTGGTGATACATCAAAAGTGGTGGTGGTAGTAGCTCTAGCTCTATGTGATCAAAATCTTGGGAAGCATCGCATCGAAACGCCCTTTGCTAAAATTCATAGTACTAATAACTAATGACAGAAGACTATCAATCGGTTTAAAACACAAAGGGTGAACATCATAACGCTTTATTGAAAATGGGTGGGTGAAAGAATAGTTAAGTGAAAATTTTTTTTGGTTAAATTCATAATAATAGCGTTTTGCAAAAATCTGAAATGCAAATATAAACTATCGGTGTAATAAATACACACATATATCTATGAAGAAAGCTTCCCATAACTCGTAAAAATGAAGTCCGCATACCGTATAGCATCAAACCACAAGAATACGGAAGCGGCATCTTTTGAGTACTTCAGCCTTTCGCATATAATTTAAATGTTCGGCATCATTTGAGTATATGTCTCTAAGCGAGCAGCTTCCATTTGTTATATTTATATAATTTCGCAATAATAAATTTTAATTATCAATTTATATTTATATTATTTGTTAATTAATTATTATTAAATTGATTTGTTAATTTATTAAATTAATTTATATTGGATTAATTAGCCACATTATGACACAACATCATGAACTGGACAAGATATTCAGAATGCGAAATTAAGAATTCGCTTTGATAGATGGGTTTTAAATTTAATGACGAAACCTGATTCTTTCCCTTTACCATTGATTAATGCAATCCTTTCAAAATTAATGCGTGCTCGTTTTTTCTTTTCTATCGATTTCACATCTGCTTGTTAATTGATCTTACGAAGGCGTCTATGGAAAAGGCAATTCAACGGGGATTCTTTTAGTTTGAAGTAATGTGCTTACGTTTGAACTCAACACCAATTGATGTACACGATAAATGATCCATCGTTTGACCCTTACAACGACACTTCTTTTGCTACGCAATGTTTCAGAAGTACGTGTAAACAAGATTTATTTCAAAAACCGTAATTTTGCATGACGAATTGAGTGAAAGAAAGTTGGTTTCCTAATGGATTTTGCATCTTTTGATTAACAATCAAAAATAACTCGTCAATTAGTGTCGAAAATCTCTGAAATGGATCAATGGAAATAACTCAAAATATGAGTGCTGTCGAAAATGAACATCAATCTGCTCTTTGGGCGTTCCCAAAGAAAGAAAATTTACAACTGTGATTCGTTGTTGACGTGTGTCAAAGAAAGGGTTTCGATTAATGCATTGTTACGGGTTTTATTCTTATAAAAGCAGGATTGTGGTTTTTTTATTATTCTCTTTGTAAAACCACCAAACTGCTTGCCTTTTTATGCAACATAAATAATGTTCATGCATGACCTTCAAACAGGGGGTGAGGAGAAATAATTTTTGTTATTATATTTCACACAAATATGTATATATGGTTGTAGGTAAACACATGTAGGACGCAATAACATTCTTATATAATTAGGTTTATTAAATCACATATTTATAACAAGTATGAGGACTCTAAGCGCGATTTTTAATTGACTGACATTGTCTTGTTAAACCTAATTATAATTCTACACATAGTTAGGATGATCCATTATCATGTTCGATTAGCAAAAGTAAAAAGATAAAAAGTAGTGAATTAGATTTAAATTGGTTCTTGTTATTATTTGTTCTTCGATCCTGAGAATGGTCGTGATTGAAACTTTCTTTCGACAAGTCAACGCTTGAATTTATGGATGTTGATACTGGTTTTATTAAATTGTCAGAACATCGGCTTTATTGTTGTGTGATGAAAGCGAATGGATGTCGCTTAATTTATCTTAATCGTTGTCGGAGAGATCGGCGATCCGGTGGTCTATGACGAATTTTTTGCTTGGCTTGACGATTGACAACGGATGCCTCCTGATTCCATAGAAGTGTCGGTTAACAGCGGAAAGGCTATGAATGTAAATGCGAGAAAAAGAAAAGAAAAAGTGAAGATGAGAGAGTCTACATAAGTGTGGGGTGCGTTCTGCAACATTGATGTTTATAATTTGATTGTAGATATTTATTGTACATTTTAATTTTGATAGTTGATTTAAATTAATATTGACTTTAATGTTACTTTTAAACGAATTATTCCTACGGCTGCAATAAACGCTCGCTGACCGCAAGATAGATACGTTAGTTTTTATTGTTAATTATGACTTCGAATAGAGCGAAGTTCTTACCTCACATCCGCAGAGGACAATTTCCAAATTGTGTCGTTCCGATGTTAGATTATATGGACCTTTTATAAACAAAATTTTGCTGGTGATACACTACATCAAAAGTGGTGGTGGTAGTAGCTCTAGCTCTATGTGACCAAAATCTTGGGAAGCATCGCATCGAAACGCCCTTTGCTAAAACTCATAGCACTAACAACTAATGAGAGAAGACTATCAAACGATCGAAAACACAAAGGGTGAACATCATAACGGTTTATTGAAAATGGGTGGGTGAAAGAATAGTTCCAATTTTTAAACATTCCAAATACTCTCTAGCTCTATGATTCATTACCACATTGTTCCCTACGGATTCCCCTCCATGTCCCCTAAATATAAACTCCCCATCCCTGTCCCCATAACTACATCCATTCCCTAAAAACAATTCATCCTCTTCCATCCACTCTAAAAGCCTTTTCTTTTAAGTTAACGACTTTGTCGTTTGATATCCTAATCTGTACCTCACCCTCCCTCCCTATAATTAATCCATTCTCTCCAATACTTACATTCCAGGCATCCGCTACTGTTATTAAATCTATCTTATCTTTCCCTTCTCGTAACATGTTGTTTATTCTTTCTATATACTACAACCACCCCTTGTTTATATATATATATATATATATATATATATATATCATGATAATCATCCATTTCATCCCCTTAACATTAATTACCCAGGAAGGATGCTTTACCACATGCTCCACAATAAGAGATAAATTTGATTACATATTCAATGACTCCTATATCAGGCAAATATTTTTATAGATGTATACATACTACTTCAATAGTCGTGCCAAAAGTAAGAAAACTAAAAATTTAAGTGGATGAGATAGTCTATTAGGATATGATTTTATCGGAATAATAGCTCCAGGCGTTTATAATCAATTTAAAAACTTCTATGCGAACTATGGTCTTAATGTAGTCATCGTTTAGAACAAAAAAAGATGTACGGGAAAAAATGAATTGACACTAATGACTATTCATTTAATGCTTAATAAATAAATAATGAAACAACAAATTACACTTCAACGAATTATTTATGTATGACTCGTGATTCTCCAATTTAATATAACGCCTTTCTCTTATACATATGTATAGATATGCTTGTCAATAAAGCCATACTTTAAATGAGCATTAGGTTCTGTATATTTGATATATCTATTTTTGTTGATGGTGCTTAATTCTGGAGGTAAGTAAAAGTAGTCACGGACACTGAAAATTATAGAGGCAATGCGTCTCCCTGTTTTAAATAGATTTGGTAATAATTTAATTCTTGTTAAATTAATATTAATTGCATCTAAATGCTACAACATTTAATGCTTTGAATATGTAGTGGAAATAGTGAATTCCCCAGTCATATCAAGTTTGAGCATTTAGATGTGCCCTTCAATTCTTTCCAATACGATGCCCGCTTATCCTCATGGGGATGGAATATAGAGACAATTAATTATAAGTACTCTATTGTGCAATACAGAATCCCACCTTTATCTGTGTTATCTATTTATGCTTAATAAACTGTCACGTTTATTTTTGGGACATGGAATTGAATTAGCTTTAACAGTTGACCATTAGCTATTGACCAAACAACATTTAATTAATAATCACAATCAAAGACCATTCAATAATGAATTGGTTGACTAACAACATAACGAAATATAATACGCTTGTGATTAATTAAACTTGTATACAGGTTTGTACGCGACCTGTAGTCTTTATTCTTAATACTTAGGTAAATATAAAAACTAGTACGCAACATTTAAATAAAACTGAATTAATTGTTAATTAATTGAGAAATGAAAATTATATAGTTACATTGCAATCAAATTATTTGCTCATAATAATACTAAAAGAACTTAACATGTTTCAGTTCCTTTAACCAAAATATATAATAAAATAAATGTCTTCTCACATTTGTACTTCAGCCATAGTTTTCACCATCAAAACGAATTCGAAAAAATACGCTTACTATAAATTGAACTTTTTGTACTGACTTATGAAATTTTGAACCATTATGTACCAGTCTAAATCTAATAAAATTCTGGAGAATTATGAACCCGCCAAAATCTAATTAAACAATCAAAGACCATTCAATAAAGAATTGGTTGACTAACACCATAACGAAATATAATACGGTCGTGATTAATTAAACTTGTACGCAGGTTTATACACGACCTGTATTCTTTATTCTCAATACTTAGGTAAATATAAAACTAGTACGCAGCATTTAAATAAAATTGAATTAATTGTTAATTCATTGAGAAATGAAAATTATATAGTTACATTGAAATCAAATTATTTGCTCAGATAATACTAAGAGAACTTAATGTGGTTCAGTTCCTTTAAGCAAAATATATAATAAAATAAATGTGTTCTCACATTTGTACTTCAGCCATAGTTTTGACCATAAAAACGAATTAGAAAAATACGCGTACTATAAATTGAACAATTTGTACTGACGTATGAAATTTTGAACGATTATGTACCAGTCTAAATCTAATAAAATTCTGGAGAATTATGAACCCGTCAAAATCTAATTAAACAATCAAAGACCACTCAATAAAGAATTGGTTGGCTAACAACATAACGAAATATAATACGGTTGTGATTAATTAAACTTATATACAGGTTTATACGCGACCTGTAGTCTTTATTCTCAATACTTAGGTAAATATAAAAACTAGTGCGCAACATTTAAATAAAACTGAATTAATTGTTAATTGATAGAGAAATGAGAATGATATAGTTACATTGAAATCAAATTATTTACTCAGAATAATTCTAAGAGAACTTAAGGTGTTTCAGTTCTTTTAACCAAAATATATAATAAAATAAATGTCTTTTCACATTTGTACTTCAGCCATAGTTTTGACCATAAAAACGAACGAGAAAAAATACGCGTACAATAAATTGAACTTTTTATACTGATTTATAAAATGGTGAACGATTATGAACTAGTAAAAATCGACTATTATGAACCCGTCAAAATCTAATTAAACTCTGAACTATTAGGAAACAGACAAAATCTAATAGAATTCTAAACGATTATGAGAAAAGTCTATTACTGAATTAGTTTCTCAATTCTCTATCTCTCTCTCTCTCTAACATTCCTAAGTATAAAAACATATTCCCGCAGAAACTACTCCTTTTTTCGTTTCTACCACTAATTTCCTTTTCATCGCGGTAGGTTTTTCCGCCTCAACCGCCTACAACGTGCACCTGTGTGCAAAACTTCTTACGCGAGTTACATATAGCATGCGTGTATCTATTATTTCACTAGAATAAGTCGTGATTTCCCTTAATTCATCTATTTGAAATATTTAAAGATCTTTACATTAGAATCCCAAGAAGTGAATACGTGTAATATCTTTTTGGAATTACAATACGTGACAATAATTTAGAGTTTCAAGTTCAGAAATATGTTCCCTTCAATTCTATTCAATAAGATGACCACCTCTGCTCATGGAGGTAGTACATGTAGAGACCACTGCAGGTATTGTTTTGTGAAATTTGTAATCCTACTTGTGGCTGTCTTATCTATTTATGCCTAATAGACGTAATAACAATTTAGACTTTTAGCTCCAGAATTACGACTGGTTTGAATAATTATTACTCGACTGGTTTAAATAATTATATACTAGAATAAATTTTCACTTAAAATTACATTTAATATTTGCTGATTCTCAGGGTTGGGTCATAAAGTCGCAAATTTCTGGTATTATTATTAAGTACTCAAATATAAATCTGCAGATAAACACGTATACGTATACGCAATAACAGAGAAAAATAAAATTGTTTAGTCTGGTTCTCGATTTTAAATGTCTGACATTCTATAGCTTCGATTTATAATTCAAGAGTTGTTATGATGATTCCATTGCCATATATCATATATGGCAATGGAGCAAAATAGGAAGTAATAAGTAGCGAACTAAAGATAATTAGATTTTTGTTATTATTTGTTCTTCTGATTGGATTTTGGCTTCTCTTCTGCTTCTCCAGAATTAAATGATTGAATGATGGATAGTTAGCGAAGATATTATAGGTTGCTCCAGGCAGTTAGCATGATGAAGATATGAAATACGTAGTTGATCGTAGTTGAAGATGAAGTGATGTACGAGTAGACGAAGGTTTTATTCGCTGTCGCCGAAGTAGTAGCGGAAAAATCTTCGGTGGTTATCTTCACATGTGTCCGTGAACAGGCATCCCTTTCGTGGAGTAGGTGGTAATGGCATAATGGAATATCACCTAGAGCTGTGGGTGGCAGTGCCGAACCGGGGTGTGATAGATTCTTCTCGCTGCTGCGTCAGTGGTGTGTACGTTGTAGGTACATCTACCAGCATGTGCGTTGTACGCGGCCAGCGCTGTTTGATAGGCTCCTTAAGATGTTTAGATGTTTAAATCTCTGTCATCTCAGTTGATTTGGTGAACCTGACGTTAGGAGTTCCTCTTTCTCTGACGTTGACCTCCTCGTTTAGATATTATAGGTTGCTCGAAGATGTTATAGAATTAAATTTGATTAATCAATTTATATTATATTAGAGGATTACTTACTGTGTTAATTAATTAATCGAATTAATTTAGTTAGGATATGTTATCCGATCCGTATTGATGAAGTAGTTTGTCAAGGAAGAGTTATGAAATATTGGTATGAGTGAGTGAAATAAGAAGTCAGAGAACGAGATATTTTTAATTTAAATTGAAATGAAATAAGCGACTTGTTGCTGTCGCTTACTTCTGCAAATCAGATTCAAGTCCACAATTTCGCTCATGGTTCAAGAAAATAGGTTTAATCACGTAATGGTTAATTATATACTGATCGAAATGAACGAATTTGCACTTTTCATAGCTCGCCGTCTCGGTGGGCATAGCTTGAAGGAAATTTTTGCTAAAAATCTTAGAAAGGTTTGAACTACGACCAATGGAAAAGCATTTTTGATTCGTTAGGAATTTTCACCTTTGTAACCGAAAATCTAGAAAAACGTTGCTCCTCACATGCAAGCAAAGAATTGTTAACGAATTACCCCTTCAATTATAAAAACATCTAATAGGAAAAGTAGTTTGTAGATGCGGAAGCATACGTTTACGCTTTCTTAAGGATGTAATAATAATAATAAATGCATCTGTATGTAAAATTAGCGATTTCGGTGCAAAGCCGGAGCAGCCTGCGTGATAAACTCTCTGTGCGCGTGCGTATGTATGCTTGCGTCCTCATCCTAGGATGTACCAGCTTACCGAAATAATGCTTTTTGGTGTGCGTATGTGTGTGTGTGTGTCTCGCGACTCTTCCTGCGCCGTGCTGTAACATGCATATTTCTTCGCGCGAATATAATATTGGGTTCGCGTTAACATTCCCTTCCATGGCATTGATGTTAAACATCGGATATATTAGAATCTTTGTTTATGAATTTATATGTTATTCGAATTGAATTAAATTTGATTAATCAATTTATATTATATTAGAGGATTACTTACTGTGTTAATTAATTAATCGAATTAATTTAGTTAGGATATGTTATCCGATCCCAAAATCACAGTAGGAAACTGCAATACGGTGGGCGCTCGAGAAGTTCCCAGCCCAACTTAATGAGTTTGGCACGTGATTTATGGAAGACATGAGGTCTGGCATTATCCTGATGAAAGAAAATTCGAGCTGGATTGACACTTCTTGCTAAGAGTTGCGCTTGAATGTGGTCAATTTGGGCCAAAATCACTTCTTGTAGAAGCAGTTCCCAATGCACAATTTGAGTAGATATCCAAAAAAATCATAGAAATGATTTCTTCGGGTGCAATCCAAGCTAATGCAGGCTATGCCATCGGGAACTGGGCTTTCCCTTGTCGGAAAGAATCCATTTCTCATGAGAATTCGATGCCATGCACCACGTATGAAGTTTTATTAGGAGCGATTCACAATTCGGTTTTCGCCGATTTTTTGCATTTCGCGTAGCTCATGTGCTTATATGACTCTTGCCGAGTTTCTGAAGCTGTTTCCAAATGATGGTGTGTGTCATACTTTCACCTAATTGTCTAGTTATTTGTCTAGTTATCAATGGCACGGCATAATACCCGTTCCTCTTGGGTTGATCGTCGGCCAGAGTATTTCTTATCTTTTCGATGATTACTGATTGCATGAAACTTTGTAAACCAACGCCTACAAATGCTTCCGTTCGCTCCTCCTCCACTGTGTTGCGCATATAAAGTGACTCGCTTGGGCCGCATTGTGGGCCTGTTTAAACTCGTGAAACGTCAGGTTGCGGATGTCTTACTGCCATAGAGGACTTTACAGTATAGATTATAACTCTTACACAAAACACAATTAAATATTGTCTGACAGCTCAAAATACTCGTAACAAATAATTCATTTGGCTTAGTTTATTTTTGAGGTAAATATAAAGATCCTTTTAAAATACCGAAACACCTAATGCAAGATGATATATTAAATTTACATATTATTTCTGTACTCCATGAATTGCTGATACATTCGAGCAAATCTTCCGCCGAGTCTCTGTTTAACGATGACAAACTAATTTTCACACGATGTTAGCGGCGAAGTGTCAATAAAATGTTGAAATGATTGTCGCAGAAAGACCCAAAAGTTCATCCCGTATATCGCCAAACATGTGTGCCAAATGGTACTAATATTTTAAGTTGTTTGAAAGAACAACTCAAATAAAATAATATATATTGATTATATGGATGGGTATCGTCGTTTATTGACACGACTACATTAATTGTTTAATTAATTAGTTAAATTAAGCAAGTCGCCTTCGAAAAATGTGTAACAAATATGAGAGACTAACAAATCAGAAAAAATGTCGATGAACCGCGTGTATGGATGGCCATTTCTGCTATAAGGTATTAAGCTTTATCAACACCTTTATTTTTCAGAACGTCATTGTATGTGTGTAACTGAATACACACTAACTCTGTATCTGAACCTATTACATCGAATAA
>WYDF02309479.1:0-15060 GCA_009867245.2 Adranes taylori | reverse complement strand
CAAAATATCCCGCTTAACTTACCTATGAGCACCCCTTCTGAAATAGACACCACTGTTGCCAATATATCTGAAATCATACAAAATTCAGCTTCAAAGAGTATTCCTCCGAAAACTCTGTTCCGAAATAGGCATCCTCTTCCTCCCGATATCATCAACATGATACGAGAGAAAAGGCGAATTTATCATCGGTACATTGACCATAGAGAACTTGCCATTAAATTTGAATGGAACATACTCAATGCTCTTGTTCGGCGCAATATAATTGCATATAGGGATGAGCGTTGGGTTGTAGCCACATCAAAACTCGATTACCGCAATGATAAACAATTCTAGCAAAAATTCCAATAACTTACGGGTCATAAGACTGTTCCAGAATCCCACCTGACAAATAATCAGGGTCAAATTCTACATAACTCCACTGATAAAACTGAACTTTTCGCTGACTATCTGGTAAACATGTATAAAGTATCTAATAATGTACTTTTCGAGGCCAATTTTATTGAAGAAACAAACATTCTGGTAAACAGTTTGTTCATTAGCCACACATCACTCATAGATTTTCCTGAACAGGACGATAATCTATATCCTATCAACCAAGATGATGTAACCGAAGCGCTAAACAAAGGCAAAAACACCGCTCCTGTTTCAGATGCTTTAACTCGTCATATCTTCCGACACATTCCTGCTGACACCATATCGCTCCTAACCGAGATATTTAATAAATGTCTCTTATTGTGGCACTTCCCAATAGATTGGAAAACTGGCCAAACGGTTATGATTCCTAAACCTCGAAAAGACCCTAGACATGTTTCTTCATATCGACCAATCACACTTCTTAACGTCTAAGGAAAAACTTTTGAAAGCATCTTCACATCTCGCTTACGAAACTGTCTAGAGATGAACAAAGTTTTCCCAGAGAACCAGTTTGGTTTTAGAGCATCACGCTCTGCTAAGGGCTCTCTTCTAAAATTTCTAACAGATATCACACGAGCACTTAACAAAATAATGGCCATTGCGCTTCTCATGCTTTTGACTCTGTCTGATATGCTGGGCTCGTTCGGAAACTCCATGAGCTTCATATCCTTCATCCAAACACACTGAAGATAGTCCTGTCATATCTATCCGACCGTACCACCCAAATTAAAATTGGAGACACGCTCTCCAAATCAATACATCTTCAAGCAGGCGTACCGTAAGGGCCTGTCCTTGTTCCCCTTTTGTACTGCTATGATCTCCAACCCCCAACCACTCCAGATACCCATAGTGCTTTGTATGCTGATGACACAGCTTACTGGGCATACTCCCTAAAAGCGGAAACTGCAAACCGAAACTCCAGTTATCTTTAGACAATTTCTCTAAATGGGCGCAAAAATGGCGCATAACCCCTAATCCGAGTAAAACTCAAGCCATTTTTATTCAGAATCCCAACCATGTCAAAATGACTTTGGCATGTCAAAACATCAAAACCCGACTTTGGAATGAACCCATTTCGTTAAAAGACGAAATCTGCTATCTAGGTGTCTGGTTTAATAGAAAACCTATATTAGGCCACTGATATACTATAGAGCTGTTCTATATTCTACTCTTTCTAACGCGCAAGCACATCAACTTGTGAACGAAGAATACGTTGAAAAATTCACAGGTTACACTTCCAATTTCCGAGTGCCCTACTCTATGAACACTGCTCTGCTGAGCCTATCACAGATCGTCTAAAATCCCTACAGTCTAAATATCCGACTCGACGTGACGAAGAAAAGAACCCAATAGCGTACCAAAATCTTCGTTCTGATTGGAAAGCCAGACACCACCGTAGCAAACTGTCACCCTTCTCACATACGCCGGCTCGAATTATACAAAGCATGCAGGAACCTCCTGAGGATCTCCAAGATATCCTTGAACTAATCCCACTGTCCTTAAAATGATTCCTACCCCTATATTATAAAAAAAAAGATCAAAAATTAAATTAAAAAAACAAAAAAGACAAACACTCCCTTCCATAATTTCTAAGAGCATTCCATTAATTACTAGTTCCAACCTGAAGAGGATGATAAATCCTAAAGCCTCCTTAAAACAAACTCCCCAAACGATATACAATCCCAACAGGGAATGGAGTTTTAGTTAGTGTAGAAATCCCACACTGTTGGATGCACGGGCATCCTTTGCCTTTTGAAGGATGCAGCTTTTTTCACACATATAGTACGATGTATTATGTGTCGAATAAAGAAAGTCCCATGTTGCCAATTTGTATAGGAAGTGGACAAGTGTTTGAAGTTTAACAAACGTTGTGAAATATCTCAGGAACAATAAAAGATAGGATATTCGAATAAACTTTATTGTATAGGCTACATAAATGCCCTTTGATTTTATTTGAAACATTATTTTCTAAAATCACAATTTAATATATATATATACAGGGTGTTTTTTGTTTTGCTAACTTTAGGGTCTTTTTTCTTGAAATGGGGCCCATTTGGTCGTTCTCCGTATGTTCCTGTTCCGTATATTCCTGCGTCCGTATTTCTGGAAAGTCTTGAATCGTCTATGAACCAGACTAGAGCAGATTACTGAAAGATAGGACGGTCTCCACAAATATGAGTCTAATGTTTTAGAAGATTTCTCTTTACTGCAGTTTTGAAACCATAATCCATACACTCAAAGTGTCTTTAAGATTTTGTTTTTATGTAGTTCTGTAACCACATTCCGCACGCTTGAGAGACTCCTCACCGCTATGAGTTCGTTTGTGATTTAGAACAAATGCTTTTACTACGGTTTTGTAACCACATTCTGAATACTCGAAAAGCGTCTCTCCGTTATGGGATCGTTTGTGATTTAAAAGACTTACTTTGTGTGCTATTTTAAGTCACATTTAGTACACTCGAAAGGCTTCTCTTCTGAATGAGTTCATTTATGTAGTAGAAGTTCATAGACTCAGAAATATTGCTAATCATAGTATCATAACTAGACTGGTTCGAATAATTATACTCTTCTGGTGCTAGCCTTTCATCGTGATGAAAATGGCCTGCAAGATGGTGGCACATCTGCCTAAAGGGCAGGACATTTTACATTTTGGTCGTTCTCCGTATATTCCAGCTCCGTATATTCCTGCGCCCGTATTTCTGGAAAGCCTTGAATCGTCTGTGAACCAAAGTAGGAAGGTCTCTTCTCTCCACAAATATGAGTCTAATGTTTTAGAAGATTTCTCTTTACTGCAGTTTTGAAACCACAATCCATACACTCAAAATGTCGTACAAGATTAATCGTCAACAATTCCATGTTCCATGTTTTCAAACCATCATGAGGACTATAAACAACAATTGAACAATTTGTTGGTACCTCGTTGTGGCTGATATTGTTGTTTATAGTCCTGATGGTGATTTCAAAACATGGAAACCGGAACGTTGACGAATAATATCAAATTGAGTTAATATCCAATAAAATATATTGTGCAAATCCGTATTTTATTTGCTGTTGATTTTAAAATTTGGAATATATTTATTTTCTTATTTTATGTGGTTTCATAAGATTGATTCTTTTTTGTTTGTGTGTTTCTAGAAAATTATTATTGCATATAGATAAAACGTCTAGTTAAATTTATTTTGTTTTTATCTAAAACTTTTAACCTATATAGTATATATCTCAATAAACTTTCTTGTAGTAAAAGGATATCTTTCTGTAATGGAGGATAACAAATAGTAGGTAGCACGCGAATGCCACTACCAGGTACCTAAAAATTCGGATTTATTTGAATCCCCTTCTCGTTGTCTTTGCAAATGAAATTGTTACATATCACAACATACTACACATGATTTTGTTATAATACATACCGTCACATTATTTCAATATGTCCTAATTGGCACATACCCAATATTACATAAGTTGGAGTTTTTGGTCCTCCTCTCAATTCAGCATACAGCATATAATTCAGCATATCCGAAATTTTCATTTTTTTTTTATCTACAGATTTATCAAAATTTCGAATATGTTAACAATTTTCTTCTAATAGCTACTGATCCTTTGAGGAAAACCAGTTTTCCTGGATCTATAGAAAATTGACGGTTTCAAAAAAAATTTTTTTCGATTTTTTCAAAAATTCATTTTGGGTCTTAACTGTTTTGTAAATGGTTTTGTTTTTCAAGAAAATGGTCGGTATAAATCTTTTTAGCTTTTTAGAATTTTATTAGCTTTCAAACATTGGAAACGGCATATTTTTAACCTTGTCGGGAAAAATTTCATTTATTCAAGAAAGTCCATAATAAGGCCCCTCCAGTTCTTCCATTGGTTGACGTGCCACTTGTTTTTTACGCTTTTAGTAGAGGAGAAGCTGGTAATATGGATAATGTTGACTTAGAGGCGTTGAATTAGTTGACTTAGAGGGATATTTGCCCCATAGTTTGAATGATTGCGGCTTACGACAATTTTTTTCGGAAATGTAGATAGATAGACCTTTTTTTATTCGCAAGCTTACAAATAACATAAACTTACAATGTACTTTCTTAATCCTACAATTCACACTCTTCAAATAAAATAACGAAAAAGAGAAATAAAAATTAACAAAAAAGGACCAAAGGCAAAACCACTTTCTCGTATTAAAGGAAGGCCAAAGGACTTTGCTTTTTCGTCCTGTTGCGTAATTATTTCGTCAAAACAATTTAAAGAGTGAGAATGAGGTTTGGAAGTATCTGAGGAAAGGGGTGTCATGAGTGTAGGAAGAGAGAGGTGTGCGATTCAGTTGTGTGAGTGGGAAAAAATGTAAGAGGGAAGCAAATGATATTGAGACTGAGGCAAAAAATGGAATGGAAAATAAAAAAAATGGGAATAGTGTAGAAGGAAAGAATTCGGAGGCTATCAGTGTGGAAATGGGGGTATAAATATTGAGGATGAATGAGAAATGTGCGCCTGGGCCTCACTTGGTGCCATTGGAAATATGGGAGTGTTTAAATGTAAGTGCGTTAACAGCTGTGATCAGGGGTCACAGTTGTTAGTTATAGGACGGGTGACTGTGATGAATGGATGGTATAGCTTGATTGCGAGAATAATGAATAGAAGATTAGAAACGGAGATGAAGGAGAAGGGAATACTATCAAAGATGAAAACAGGATTTGTTATAGATAGAGGGACCACAGACAACATAGTAACGTTAAATTATATAATGCAGAAAGAAATAGGTAAAAGAAGGGAACTATATTTGTTGTTTGTGGATCTAAAGTCGACATTTGATATGTTAATAAGAGAGCAGCTTTGGCAGAAAATCGAAAAAGTAGGTACATCGGAAGGAATGAAATGGATGATAAAAGGTATGTACAATGGAATGAAAGTAAGAGCAAGAGTAGAAGAAAATGTATCTGAGTGATTTGAAGTAAATAGGGGGTAGATTTAGAAGGGGTTTTAAAAAAGGGGCAATCGGGTGAAGTAATGATAGGTAATGAAAAAATATGGTCCCTAAGTTACGCGGATGATATTGTTTGTATGGCAGGTAGTATGGATGGTACATGGATAGAACTGGGTTAGAATTGAATGTGGAGAAGACAAAGGTGATAGTATGTAAGAATGGAGGACGTAACAGCAAGAAAGATTTATTTGAAGTTTGAGGTAAAAGAATAGAAAGGGTAAAACATTACATATATTTGGGTTACATGTTAGCTCAAAATGGAACATGCAAAAAACATGTTATGATGGTGGCAAGAAGGCAAGGATGGCTATGGAAAGAATGACTAGCACATGGGAAGGAAAGTTTGGAGAATCAGAGAAAATGGGAACAAATATTTTGGATTATGGTACGGAAGTGTGGGCTGTATGTGGCAAAGAGGAAGTGGAAAGGGTACAAGTAGGTTGTCTGAAAAGAAGTGTGAGATGAAAGTATGCACGGATGAGGTGACAGTTTGGTAAAGAGAGTGTACTGGGTTGGATTCAATGAGGGGAGAAATAGTGTAGGGTACAATGATTGGTATATGAGAGAAAAAAAAGCATCTGAAAGAATAGGATTGTCGATGAATACATGGCATGAAATGTTAAAGAATTGAATGTGTATTGTGTTTGAGGTGGAGGAGAGAATGAAAAATGCAGAAAAATAAGAGAGGAATGAAATAATAATGATGAGCAGGTATAATAGGAAGTAATGGATAATGAAGCAAGGGCGGTATGCCAGAGCACTTAAAATCGCTGTATAAAAGAGAACAAAATGATAGCACCTTATTAGGCGTGGGAGGGGAGAGAATGGGAATCGGTATTCGTTGGAGGAAAGAAAAAGAATGTGTAGAATTTTTGGTGATGGTGAAGAAAGATGAGAGCATTGGGTGAAAGGATGTAAAGGAATAGAATGCAATAACAGTGAGAGAGGAGACGCTGAGAATTGGATAGTGTGTCTAGGTCATGAAGAAAACGGGGCTTGAAATAATGGGGAAAAGTATAAAAGAAATAAAGAATGAGAGGAGGGGGGGGGGGGGATAAAGGTCTAGTAGAAAACAACTTGTGAATAATGGAACGTGTTAGTACAAGAACGAGTTAGAGCTACCATGCTGGATTGTATTGCGAAGTGATTGTGGGATATGGGTATTGTATTTATGTTTCTAAGTTATATTTCTAAGTTAAGTGGGGATTACGATTTTGTTTTGTTTTGTTTTTATTATTTTTTATATATATATATAATTTATATATATTGTAGTAATTGGGGTGGGATTAGTAATATTAGTTTTATTGTTGGGTTTTTCTTGTATTTTAATTGTAACAGAATTATGCCAATAATAATTATTATTATATATTTCCTCAATTATCTTATCCTCCCTTCTTTTTATTTTGCTTTTAATCCTCTCCATTGTCCTCAACCCATTTCCTTTATGCTCCACACTGACCCTCATATTTTTAGTTAATATCCCCTCATTCTCACCCCATTCCAACCCTACACATTCTCTTACGCAATGTTCCCATCTTTCCTTCATTTTACCGCATATCTTACAAATTCTCTTATCTTCTTTCATCCAGTACTTATTTCCTCTCCCCTCACTTCCACAGCTAAACCTAGCTACCATTATCTTGTTTTCCATACTCCATCTAGACTGCAAATACTCAGGCATACCTCCATCCACTTTTTCTTATTTTTACATCCCTTTCTTGCTCCTTAACATCCCTCATTAATTCTTCCATGTCACCTGCAACCCTTACTCCATCCATCATTTTCTTATATCCTTTTTAAATCGACCATCCAATTATTTCATATGCTTTCTTTCTAGTCCTAAACTATTCATTCGTATACCCTCCTCTACGTACTTCATTCATACCTGCCATATAAACTTTCTTTGTCAGTCTGTCATCCTCATCCATTAATACCTTTCTTTAAAATTTCACCATTTTCTTGAAACCTGCAAGCGAACATTTATACCTACCAAATGCACCCAAGGCATCAAATATCCTTTTCAAGCATCCTAGTTACACCTTCTCAATCTTTGTCTCTCGCATACCCCCAAGTTCTTCCGCGTTCTTTCTGTAGCTGCTCTCGCTTCTTTCACAACCATTCTAGCATGCTCCTTACATGATGCATTCTGACACAGCATACTTTCCAGATTGTAATTTTTTATCTTACCTATCATTTGTCCGCCTAACTTAAAAGTATCCTTTCTGTATTACAATCTCCCTTCCTGCACACCATCATTTTCTTTTTCTCAATATTCAGCTGTAACTCTCTCTTACGCATATATTTATTTACCGTCGTATCACTTCGGCATATATTTATTTACCATCATATAATTTTCTTCCTCCTATTCGCCATGCGCACAATATCTTTTCTTTTCTACAATCACACCTCCTGCCTGTCCCTTCCTTAATACATCCTCCAGGTCTGCCATATATACATTAAATAAACAAGCACTCAGAGGACATTCTTGGCTAAGCCCCTCCCCGTTTACACCAAACCAGCCGACTTTGTCTTACCTATTCTCGCTCTTATTTTAGTTTCTCCATACATTCCACTTCTAATAAATATCAATCTCTCTGAAGTTTTTTAAATTCCTATTTCATACATTCTCTTTCTTCCCCTATTTATCTTATCAAATGCAGACTTGACATCGACAAACAACAAATATAACTTCCTCGCTTTACAAATATCTTTCTGCATCAAATAGTTTATTGTTATAGTGTTATCCGCTGTCCCTCTACCCTTAATGAATCAGCCTTGCGTATTTGACAATACTTTCTCACTTCCTTATAGCTCCTATAACTTTCAATCTTCCTTTTGTCCTCTCTCTTGTAAACAGCCACCATTTGTTGTTCCGGAATTTCGATTCTTCCGGAATCCTACTTTTATCTTCCATACTGCATTTATACACCTTGCGAAAGCTCTTATACCACTACTACTTCATCGACATCCGATCCGGCCCGCTGCTCATTCGTTTTTTATGCTTCGTATCTCCTTTTTTACATCCTCTTCACTAATATCATCTTCTCCTTCTTCTTCCCCTGTAATCCATTCTTTCCCATCCAGTCTTGTTTCCACACTCCCACTTCTTCCTTGTTTTCGTCATCATATTTACTCAATTTTAAAATGCAATCTTTTCTATCAGCTTCTGGCAATCCCTTTTTTTTAAATATCAGCAAACATCATTTTTATTCTTTAAATTGTCAATTATTTTTTCCTCTTCTCTCACTCGCCTTTCCTTACATCTGATACTTTCCTTTTTCCAATTTCCCTTCGCCTCAATATACTCAGCCCACGATTTTGTACCTTCTCTCACGGCTCCTACTTTCCTCTCTCACCTTCCTCTTTTCTCTCAACTATATCTCATCTAATCCAACCTATCTTCACTTATTTTATCATACATCTTTATATTCTTCACCTCAAGGTTCCCTATAATACTTTTCATTGAGCAATTTATATCATCCACTCCCTCCCAATTTATTTCTTCCAACTTCTCCTTTAGGCCTCATTCGCACCAGAATGTTTTCAACGCGCGTTATAAAAGCGTTATAATGAAACAAATGGATACCAGTGTATTTATTCACACTTCAGCGCTCTTATAACGTGACGCTTTTTTTCGAGCTATGTTGGATTTTAAGCGCTAAGCGATGGACGTTAAGTCGCACGCTCCCATAGATATCAGATGTGTATATTGTATAACATACATCTATTGTATATTATACATCTATTTCAGACAATTCGCAATACGCAATGTCAACATTTTGGGTTGTAGACCTGAAGCATTAATTATAGAGGTCGAATCTCGGCCTATGTTATATGCAAATTATGTTATATTATATGCGTCCTATGTTATATAAAAAATTTATTGGGAAGCACTTAACAATGAAGAAAACGTACCCAGAATGTTTTTAATTTCTTTTTTCGCCTTCTTACTACACAAACAGCTATTGCTACTAATTTTTCGGAATTCATTTCACGTCCTAAATTAACTGCGAGAAACGAAGCAAAGTGATTTTTAAGCGTTCATTTGAACACACATATTAAGAACGTTATATAAGCGCTAATGTCTG
The DNA here is from genome assembly GCA_009867245.2 of Adranes taylori. NCBI lineage: Eukaryota > Metazoa > Arthropoda > Insecta > Coleoptera > Staphylinidae > Adranes > Adranes taylori. Next base: position 5,586 of record WYDF02309479.1, on the reverse strand, counting down.
GTTTGAACGTAACGCTTTTTTAACGCCCGTTCGAATAAGGCCTTGATCTCTGCTTTTCTCGTTCACTCGACGCATACCCTTTATCTTCCATGCTTCTTTCTTAACATCTTCACCTCTCCAATCCAAATTTCATTGCAATTCTACTAGAAAATGGCCTGACTCGATGCTATCCCAAGTTTTAAACACTCTAAATACTCTATAGCTATACAGTTCATTACCACATAGTCCATGTTCCCCTCCATAAGTGCATCCATTCCCTAAAAACAAATCATTCTTTTCCATCTACTCTAAAAGCCTTTTACCTTCTACGTTTACCACTTTATCTCTTGATTTTCTACTTCATTTTCTCTCTCCACAATTAATCCATTCTTCCCAATCCTTACATTCCGGGCACCCATTATTGTTATTAAATGCATGTTATTTCTCCCTTCTCTTAACAAATAGCTCATTCTCTCTGTAAACAGAAATATATTTATGTTTGAAAATTGACATTATTCTAAACCCCCTAAAACCTTCTTATTTAAAAAAAAATTAAAAAATTTAATAAAAGGTAAATTTTCATATTTTGGAAAATGGGGTGGTAACTTGGCAATGAAAATTTGTTGGAAAAAAGCAAAAAACGATGTTTTTATCTTTCATATACCATATAGGTATATAATACCTACAGGTAGTTCAAAGATATAGGATTCATCTTTTGACAATTTTTTCTATTTCACCTTAGTACGTCTCTTGTATTGAAATTACTGCAATCCGTTAATACGCAATTCAAAGCTAAATAAATTTTTATTGTTGCCAAGTTGAAATGTTAGTATTGATTTCAACTTGGCAACAATAAAAATTTATTTAGCTTCATATCACATAGTAAATCTAATCTTTATGTGATATAAATATAGCTATTAATGTACTTTGAGTAAAGGCTGTTGTCACTTATAATTTTTTATAAATACTTGAGCTCTCATTTAATTATTTTTAATATATATAATATTATAACACATAAAGACATGAAACAGATAAAACTATGTAAATAACATATTAATTGACTAAGAAACATACAAATGAATAGACTATAACAATTCTAATGAATAAAGTATAGCGAGCCAAACATAAAGCTCCGCCCACTTCCTACTGCACTTAATATATTATTAACAGAAGCGTTACTCTATACGCGCTCGCTTGACACAGTACGCCAGATATACAACATATAAATGTATCAATATTTACAACATATAATATTTACGACGGATGACATATTACATGAAATTACGTATTTAAATATCACTAATTGCAAACACATGCAAGATGGGTAAATAAATCATAATATAACAGTAATAAAATTAATTGCAAATGAAATTCAAGACCGAGAATTAGCACGCAATGCAAGTGAATAGACTGATCTCTTCTTGCGAATTATACCAGTTGAAGCGTGCGAAATGCTCGCTCGAAAACAACTAATACAAGACTCAAAATATGTCTGATCATGTCGCCTGGACAGTGGCACTTCGCGTAACTCGACGGCTCGATGGGCTGGCTTGAAGGAAACTTCTGCTAAAAATTTTGTGAAGTTTTGAATTACGACCAATGGAAAAGCATCTTTGATCGGTTGGAAATTTTAAGGCGCAATGTTGCCTTGCCTTTCTGTCGAAAATGTACAAGAACATAAGTTGTTCCTCCAAACAGAGTAAAGTGCAAACGATAATCGCCAAAAGAGCCACCACTGTAAATATAAAGAGCCAATGAGAAGAAATCTTATATTAAATTGAGGAATTTTACGGAATTGCTTCTGCAAAAGACAAAACAGCTGCACATGTCTGTATGTGATGTTAGCGATTTCTCGTGTTAGGCTATACCAACCTAACGAAATAATGCCTGTTGTTATGTATATATGTTTCGCGTACCTCCTCGCTCCCGTACTAAGCCGCGATATCGCGGCTCTTCCCGCGAATGTTGCATCTTACTTCTTTCCACTTCACTGTCATTGCATTTCTCTTTCATCATGAAATTTATATATTATATCTGAATTGAATTAAATTTGATAAATCAATTTATTTTATATTACAGGATTACTTAATTAATTGAATTAACTTGCATCGGATATGTTATCCGATAACACGTCTTTCCCAAACTCCGAGTAGTCTAAATGGGTTCAGTTTTTTGCACATCAAATATTTTTCACAACAAAAATTGCACTCCTGTATTCTGAGGGTCCACTTCTACCGGATCTGTTAGAACTGTACCATAGAATAAATTGATCCTGACCCGAGAGGATTTATTTTTCAAAATTTTTTTTCTCATTTTCTTACCTTTTGATGTTTCGTTGGTAGTTTTTGTTACTTTTCTATTCGTTTTTTAGTAGTAGGCGATAGCCGATTGCTTTCTAGCCTTCTAGACCTTATCTCAACTTGATCTAAAGGAAAAAACCAACATGGTAGCCGTGGCGTCATTGACAATTCATTTCCGGTATGATTTTATACGGGAAATTTCAATTTTTAATTAGAGGTTATCTAACTATATTTTAAAATAAAAGTATCTAGATTTACGTTGGCAGTTACAAAAGTAACTAGAATGATGTTGACAACTCCAAAAGTAATTAGAGAGACGTTGAGAGCTCCAAAAAATAACTAGATTCTACCAGTGTTGATATAAAAATAGTATACAGGTGCGATAAAAAATTGAATACAAAATCTATCGAAAATTCTGATATTTGATTTGAAATAAAAATATTCAAATTTCGCATCAAATCTTGAAAAAATTCGATTGGGGAGCACCCTAAATCCTAGCCCGGAAATGCATTATCATCCGCCATTTTGGTTTTTCAAATGACAGCTGTCAAATTTTATACCGGAAAAGAACTATCAATGACGTCAAGACCGCTTTTGTCGTTCAGATCCAGTTGTTAAATTAAAAGGTCTGAAAGGCTGGAAGATGTTGTTGAATCGGCTATCGCCTACTACCTCTTTCTTTCTTAATTATTTTCTTTTGATTTTTCTCATTTGAAAGCTCAAACGATATCTTGTACGGTGAACTAGGCATACAGAACAGTGAAAGAGGTTTTTCATCCGCAGTTTGTTATGTTCTGCTTCAATGCATTCAACTTCGGAGAAGACTGATCTTTTAATTGGGCAAATACCAGTATCTTTTCAAATGACGGCATGGAAAAACTTTTTGTTCAGGGAAGGGAAAAGGAAACGAGGTCGTTCCCAACTCTGTGGACCGATATTATTTCGAAACAAACAGAAACAAGTTTTACTAAAGCTGTGTGCCAATCAAACGATCGACAGACCTGTAAATCAACGGTTAAACGAATAATACAGAGATTAGAAGATCCTATTCAATGTCAATATCCACCGTAGTCACCATACCTCGGTCATAACGTTAGACAAAGGTGAAGATGAATGTGTTATCTAAAGGTTGTAATTTGTGTGTTAAATGTGGGGGCAAGTAAATTACAATTACATTATTTTCTCGTGCATCCAAATTTCTAGTGTGTGAGTAGTGCCCATCAAGAATGAGCAAGACTGGAAACTCGACTGATGCTGTAGTAAATTTGGTAAAATAAGTAAAGCATTTGGTGAAGAGATAGCTTTGAATCCATCCGCTGGGATGGCAGTCACCAGAGTGAGCTCCTTTCATGAGTTGGTTTGACCAGTTGATTCGTGGGAAAATAAGCATAGGGGGAACAAATTCAATGTTCGCACTCATACATGCAATCAGAGTGACAAATGAACCTCCTTCAGGCGAGATGAGAGTTCCAATCTGTCTTTTCTCGTACAATTTTGAGCATTTTGCTTTGTACAATGGACAAGCCAGTTTCATCTACATTACATATCCGATTTGGAGGATACATGTGTTTGTCCATTATTTCCTTCAGTACATCAAGAAATGTTTTCACTTTGGTCTTACCAAATCCTAGAACACTGGCAATAGATGTGCCAATGGGTACTCTAACTGAAAGATTAGCATGTCTGCTCATGAAGTGATCAAACCAAGCAATCCCTGCTATCAATTCCATCGCTAAGTGGAATGCCATCCATCTAATCTCATTTCTTGTAAGCCCATAAAATTGTTTATCCATGAACAAAATATATTTCACCAAATCTTTTTCAATGTTTTTCGAAAGGATGGGTAATCTACACAGATATGTTCTTTAATGAAACCAACCGGTCAAGTGTCGACTTTGGCACGTTAAAATGACTTACAGTGTCCAACAATTGAATTTTTTTGTCTGTAGACTATGATGACTTGTGTCACATCTTTTAGGTCCCATTTTCTCCTCCAATTTTGTGAAATTGAGCCCAGGACATTTCGTGGCATGACTTATTTTTTACCTTTTACTACAGCGTAGGGAAAAATTTTTACCTCAAAATTTTTTGCTTATATTCATTTTCTTTAATATTGTTATAATTAACCAAAATTTGAGTAATATGTTTTTACGGCACGCGGATTATGTAGTAATAATTTCGATTGGCACTTTATAAACAAAATATTGAACGCAGTAATGATTCACTTATTAAACTGTTGTATAATATGTTTCTTATTTATATTTGTGAAATAAAAATCGTATCTAATAAATAAAAAATATGTCAGTATTATAAGTAAATTGCAAAGTCGAGGCCAATGCAATTAAAATATTTGCCTTATCAGGGATGTCTGCGGGACTTTAGATACATTAGACACAGATAGATATTGCAAAATATTTCAAGAGATCAAAGTGCGATTTAGAGAGATTCTAAAAACAGAAAATCATTTTTGTCATTGAACAATCTACGCGTTTATGTTTTAATTTTAATTACAAAAATTAATTTTAATAATATTGTATATGATTTCATCATTGATATATTCGTATCTATTTAAAAACTATCTTTTCTAATCAAAATTTTGCCTATAGACAGAATAATGACTAATACAGAAATTATAAATTAAATTACGTTTTATATGTTTGATATTACATTTAAAATAATTGAATAATTTTGGCGCCTATTATCTTATCGTTTAAGTTTTACAATTTTATGTAATACCTAATTATAAAATTGCTAATTTATAATAATTTTGTCTAACAGTTAGAATTTATAATCAGTTTTCGATTTTATATTTCATTTTGAGGAGAATAATAATTTGTAATAAATGACTATATTCTTTTTTTCATTATTATGCACTACCACTATAGTTTATTTCATAATGATTAAATGATACATAATAATGATTTATTATGTATTCAAGATGAAATTTATCCCTTACAGCTTAGCCAAATATTATTTATTTATTGAATTTGATAACACGTTGATTGCACGTGATTATGCATTATAGATATATAAATGAATGTTGGTATATATATATATATATATATATATATATATATATATATATATTTGAAATTTGAGGTTTCCGCGAGTGTAATCTGATGAGTAGTTGTTTGTATTAGGGTTATATCTCGCGTGGTAGGTATTTTAGTGTGCCAACTTTTCGCCAAAGTCACAAGTCGCATTGTCGAGGCTTAGAGAAAGTTTGAAAACTTATTGTGTAATGCGTTTCGCATACGACCTTGTTATTCTCCTTTCTACGTCACCGCTTGCCGCACCTGGTACGGTG
>WYDF02309468.1:0-15061 GCA_009867245.2 Adranes taylori | reverse complement strand
CTAGGAAACGTAAGAAGAAAAAACCCCCCCCCCCCCCCCCCCCCCCCTCTCACTCTCTCTTTTTTTTTTTTCTTTTTTTTCTCGCTTTTTTTCCTCTCTTTTTAATCTCTGTTTAGAAAACATTGAATTAATTAAATACTAATAAAATTTATATAAATTAGTTCCTAATAATAAACAGATATTACTAACAAAAAAGGTCGCGGAATCAAAAACTATTCAGTTTGTGTGGTTTGGCAAAGAAACAATTTATTTGAAGAAACTACATCTTCTAAAATGATTACAATGTATGATGAATGTGATTTCTCCAAAATCAGATCGAAAAACTAAAATTATTAAGCAGATACACCCTCAACTGTGAATACAAATTGGGTTTTCTAGGCTTGAATGCCAAAATAAATCAATTTTAATAATCAGTGGTGGATGCAGGACTATGTTTATGACATAGAACTTGAGCTTTCGAATTATCCCTGTAATCGCATACATAATGGCCTAGAAGGGGAGTTTTTCTATTAGAAATACTTGGACCTTGTCTCTAATTGACTTCTTTTATTTACGATTAAGTGTTGTTATTGACCTCATTGGCTGTAAAATTACTTTAGCTCCAACCTTTTTCTGTATATTTTTGTAGTCTATATTCCTTCAACACGAACTGAAACATATAATTGTAATTGATTTGTTGCAATGCCTGTATTATATTTTTAATTAAATGACTTTAATATTAAGAGACTTCAATCGTTTACATGAATTTATTTTAGCACCTCAAGTAATGGAACAGCAAGAATTAGATCAACAGCAAGTGATTGTAGATCATCAAGTAATGGAACAGCAAGAACTTACATCAATAACTCCAAATTGCACCACAAGTTTTACTACTGCCTTAATACCTGATAGTTCTGTTGCATTAGAAAATGTAGAAAAGGAATCTGAAAATAATACTGACACGCCATCTACGTTGCCAAACGTAGCTAGTCGATTACCCGATGTTACACAGAGCTGTCAGTCTCAAGTTGCCGACGAAACGAATGCGACGTAGAAATTTTAAATTGTCAAAATATTTAAATATTTCAAGCGCAGAGACTGAATCGTTGTTTATACAAATGAAGGTTTAATATAGAATCTATTTTTTAATATTTTAAGAAGTGATGATACAGTTAGTACATCTTTTATCTCTGAGGACATTTTGTGTTTGAAACTTTGCATATACGTGCTTTTGAAATGAAGCATATTAAATGAAAATGGTATTTAGCGCAGTAAAGGTTCAAAAATATATTATTTATTTTTGTTTAACTCGAACATAAAGAATAAAACCAACTTAGTAAGTTTCAATTAATTAAATTAACTGACAAGTAAGATTTGTAAAAAAAGAACTAAATACGTTATTGATGTACTTTATTTAAGCATCATTTGACACAATCGATGTTTTGTCTGTGTAAAATATATGTAGCAATGTCAGAGAGACACTGAATGAAAACTATTTAAATCTTAATGTTATCGTGCGCTCAGTTTTATAAATTATGTATTTACGTTTTAAAACAGGAAGAATAAAAGTTGATGTAGTTTCGAAGGATTATTTCGAAAAGAACAAATATCTAAGTATACCATTAATATTTTATATGATCGTATTTTGTTTTAAAACTTATTACTATTCAAATATCTTATCAAATTATTTTGAAAGTCTGTGAAAAGTATTGCAAAACTATGCTCCTTACATAGTTGGAAAGAGCTGCAATTTTTATTTACTAAGCGCGCACTTTCAATTTAAACAGTCTTTAGTTTTTAAACATTTTTCGATGTAACATGAACGTCATCTGATAGTAAAAAATTCCATTGACACATTTTTCTATTGCAGATAAATTCCTTCCGTTTATTGCTAGCACAACTCTATATCTAATTTGAAGTAGTGACCTTGCACCACACAAATAGTTGTGTATTTGGGTTTTTATGAAAGGTTCGAAGTTCTAGTGTTACTCGTCTGTTTTCATATGATAGGTCATTGAGGCATATAATTTAGTTGCTCTTTTTATGCTAGTTCTAGGGCCGCAATATCTTTGATGAAATGTGGGTGTCGTATCAAGTTCATGTATCTAACTATTGTCACTAACGAATACGTTTTTTATATGACTGAAAAGGTATTGCACCTCTTAGGTGAAAATATCTTTATAACTTTATCTCCTTTCATGGTATTCCCATTTTAAGTGGTGCGTTATTATGGTACCAAAGTCTTTTTAACTATACTCAATCTTCCACCAACTATAATTGTTTTTTGCATAGTTTGACGGATATATGTGTAAAATCGTACATTTGAAGGTTACTGGTCGTAGCTAGTAACAGAACCCTAGCTGAATCTAATATATTTCGTTCAAAAGTTTGAGGTGCCTAAGAGATTTAGTCCCTGAGAAGCTGCGCTGGGAATATTATATTCTGTGGAGTATCGGGTTTCTACTGAAACTCGAAATGCAGACACTGTTAGAAAACTGGATCCATTTGAATTTTCTTTTTATAACCATACATTAATCTTTCAATTGAAAGAGTATTTACTACGTGATTTACCACTTATAGTGCAAGGGTTAGATTGTGACCATAGTTTCAACTCTTTCGGATCATTTTCAGACAATACAGACTGCTCATTATGAGGAGATTTAGAGTGAGGAGATTTAGACTGAGATAATAAAATTTAGTATCAATGTAAGATATTTGTACTTTTGTTTGTTTATGACATCAATTTCTACATATTTTTCGACCAATAAATTATCTGGACTTTTGCTTTTCATTCTCAATACTGATATTATATCTTATGCTAGACCAAAAGTTATTTTACTTTATTAATCAAAATTTTGGAAATTGTATTCCTTAAGCTCAATATACAGCTGTAACGATCACAACTTTCCACTTAAAATGAATTCTTATATTGTGAACTTGTAATATAATTGCAAAAATAGCAGTTGAAAAATTCTGCTAGCATATCAAATATTGGTAATCAACGACCTGTTGCGATATTACTGTTAATTTTTGCAAACATATAGCATAAATTGTTGATACTTATAAAAGTATGTATTCTCAACAATAGGCATCATTGGCAAAAAATATGCGTGGAGAATATATAGTTTTAACGATCATAGCTTTGTTCACTTAAAATAAAATCTTATACGGTTAACTTATAATTGCAAAAACTTATATTGAAACATTCTAGTAACTATCACATAATAACTGTAACGAAATATTATATAATCGCTTTTAATGATTGCCGACTCGAATCATGTATGATCCTTAAGTTAGAATACATTAAGTGAACAAAGCTATTATCGTTACAACTACATATTGTGTTCAAGGAATACGATTTCCAACATTTTGATTAATACATTATCAAGTACAGATACTACGGCGAAAATTTAATATATTTTACTTTATTTTTATAAAATTTACGTAAGCTGTAAGAGCTAGCAAACTGAGTTGACGTGTGAAGAATTGAGTTTTGAAGTTTACTCGATTCTCATTGATCTATTTGACTTTCTTGTTCTTTATAATGTGAAATTCTGAATTTGGAATATGAGTTTCTTTGGGACGAAATGAATACTGCATCAACAGATTATTGCTTAAATAGAAATTCTATTAAAATTTGGAAGACAGAAATATACCTATGCAACAAAATGTGATCATTCAAATTATTAAATAAAATTGTAGAATACATTATATATTCTTACTTATAGTACAGTTATGGCCATAAATTGTTCAACAATAGACTTTTAGGTTATATTTTATAATAAATGTTGATCAAAACAACATCAAGCACATTATTCTAATGTTTATATTTGTTGGTACTAATATTTATTAGTTTAGTTTTTACTCAAAAGTGAATGACATTTTTAATGTTTGTACTTGTTTAAATTTATACATTGGTTTCTATTTAAAGTAAATTTTTTCAAGTGTATATATTATGGGTTTATTCTTATTATTAGAAGTAACCTATTTTTGCATTGAGTCTAACTATTAAAGTTTTAAATTTTTGTTACGTTTTATAAAGACCGCACATATAACGTTTTTAAATTTATTAGATAAATATTTAGGTTTATCGGTTTTTAGATGTATTTATAATATTAAGGTACAAAACACCGATTGTGTGGTGCTTACGTAAACAAAGTATTGATATTTGTAACTTCTGCATTTCTAACATATTGCAACATTTTTTCGTAAACAATCCATAAAATTCTTTTGAAACTAATGTCATCTTTAAATAATTTTATATCAAACTCTCAAAATTTTCTACTGGTATATTTTGTTCATAAATAAATAAAATGTTTATTAACGGGATAACATAATTTCAATTATATTATTTATAGATTTGTAATTATAATTATGTAAACGTATAAATCGTACAGTAATTGCAAACATCGACAACTGAATGTTACGAACAAATCGTAAAGTTTTCCGAAGATATTTTTATAATAAATTTGGTAGGACTTGATTATCTATGGTGATGTCTGCCATTATCTGACAAAATTTTTTACGAACACTATATTCACAAGAGAGACTTAATTTGGTATATGATAAGTGAATTTATATTCTAAAAACTGTTCGAGAATATAATTTTGATAAATATCTCAATCTATAGTTCGGGAACTATTTAATTTGGACCTTTCATGTTTAATATTGTTTTAAAGAAAAACATAAGGACTATCTAAACATTTAAAAATATACAGGGGTGTCTTTAAAAAATTAGTTGATTTTTTCTCAAAATCGGATGTTTATTACATATAAATAATGCAGGTTTTTCAAGATTAAACACCTTGTTTGATCAAACAATTTGTTTGTTTAAAATAAGTTGTCATATTTTTCGAGAAAAAAATACCTCAATTTATATATTTCAAGCCTTTATTTGACATAAAAATGTTTCACATAAAAACTTTTCAAATTTAGATGTTGCGTACGTTGTGTTGCAACATTGCTTACCGTCATCGTTATTGGAATGTGATAAATCCAGTCATATGCATAATGAAAGTTTAAGTCTGTTAATTAGAATCGTAAATTAATACCTTTTGTTATTAAAATCGGTACAGTAGGCTAGAGGTATTTATTAGCTTTGAACATACAGACATTGTGCAAGACTCATTTTTTTTATTCAGAGTTTTAAAACGTGGATTCCAATACCAAAATCTAAAATTTTCTAAAATTCTTTTTCACTCATATTTCGATAGATATAGATAATTTATTATTTTTCCTTTATATATCTACACCTAAATGCTAGTATATTGGCGGATGAGAAAGATAATTTATATGTAAATAACTTCAGATTACATGGCCCAGGTAACTTTTAAATTCTCTTTTAATGTTGTAATTGGGATCTTTTACAGGAATAACTTAGATATTATTTTCAATTTGTTTATAATCGGAACTACATTTTTATTCAAATATATTTGAAGTAGATATCGAAGAAAATGTAAATAAACAATTTTTAAGATTTATAATAAAGATTTTATTTAGTATACGAATATCGGACAGTTCTACTATATTTTGATAGTTCATTTAACTAAATGAAATATAAACATAGCTATTAACTTTTTGTTATTAATTGTATAGCTATTAATACATTGTTGTGTAGCTATTAATTTTTGGCGATTTTATTTGTTTATTTTTCTTTTTTTTTTGTCTGGGATTTATATACCAGCTTATATTTGATTTAGAACTATTTTAGGACTTGTAATGAATATTCGATTAAATGATTATATTTATAACATTGAGATATATGTTAGAAAAGCAAAAAATATGTTATTCAAATAAATATTTAAATCATAATGAGCTAGTAAAGAAAATTGCTCCGATTTGTGATATGTCATGTATATAGTCCTATTTATATAATTATTGAATATAAAGAAACTTAATTATAATTCCAACTTAAATAACATAAAGTGACATAAGATTGTTTTCTTTGTAAAATACAGCTTTACAGATTTTGCATTTTTATTGATCAGTAGCTGTATTGTCACTTATTTGTAATTATGCCGGCTTCATTTGATTTTTTTACTAATACATATTTAAATTATATTTTATAATGAGTCTAAAGTTTTATATTTAAAATAAAATGTTTTTTTTTTCTAAATATTAACCTTCATCTAATGCATAATTAAAAATGTAGTGTACATAAATTACATTTCGTGGTCTTATTACATTTATTTAGATTTATTATACTGTATTTGTGATATAATTTTATCATTTAATTAGAATGGAAAATAATCCTGTTGAAAGTTGTACAATTACGCAGAATGTATTATTATTATTCACTTATAATATTAATGTAAACCGCTATTTTAATAATTCGAATGTCCCTTTGTACATTAAAGTCTTATAAATATATTTAAAACAATATTCATAATAATTATAAATGAATTAGTGAAAATATAAATCGTCTTTATTTATTTTTAATGGTTGTACTTTATGTACTATGTATAAATATCTAAAAAGTTATTGTTTATAATTTTTTTATAAGACTTCAAACACACCATAAATAAGTTTGTTGCGGCATATTGTAATAGCTTTATTAAAATGCCAAAATATAAACAGAAAAAATTGTCTACTGTATTAAAAAAAATAATAAAACATGTGATAAAAATTTAGAACAAATATTTTTATTTTTCACGTATATTCTTTTTAATATTATTTCCAGTACCCTTTTTACTTGTTTTCTTAAAAATACTAGAAAAAACATAGTGATCGATTAAGCAACAATGGTTTTCTTCTAAGAATAATTTCTGTTTCATGAAAGGATATCAATGGAATTTATATCATTGATCCAAGGCAACATGAAATATATTCATCACAAGTTATAAAATCAAAATAAATATTCATTTCTACCTCTAGTATATTATACATTTTTTAGTATAAAACGAACAATTTTGCCATATTTTAACATATTTAATATAACTAAGTCAGGATGAGTGCGAAACATAAACGAAGAAGTGTGGATCGTAATATAATGAACTAGCTACAGATTTTGGTGTTGAGAAGCGTTAAGCACTTTGCTCGGTTCCCGGCAAAGGCATATTTTTCAAAATAATTTAGAGCCATCTGAAAATATCAACAAGTAGCAAGACCCGTCCATATTAGGTAGAAAGTATTTAATATCTGCAATCTAGATACATACATTGCACCTACGTATATTAACGCCGGGGTGTCAGACAAAATTTTGCGTCCCTAAAAAGCCAAATCTAACGACTATTGTCACTCAATTACTTGTGTCCCCCTCCAGACTTTCCGCCCGTGTGTCGTGCACCAATGCTTGATTCATGTTTTTTGGACTCCCTTGTATATCATTTTTGAAGTTCATATATTAGGTTAAATACGAAGAAATAACAATTAACGTAAAATTTTCGAATTGTTTAGAGGGCCGACTAGGCATGTTGGGACAGATGTCTAGTGAATAGACAGTTTTAAAATAATTTAAGAAACTTTACACAATATTAGAATCGAATAATAAAACTAAGCTTAATATAACAACTTGAAAACTTACAATATTGAGAATTAAAAAAATTCTAGTTTAAACTAATTTAAAAGTTAATCAACAACAAAAATGTTAACTTAAACTTAAAAAAACTAGTCGGCTGTCTACACTTTATGTAGTTTTTAATAAAAACTTACTGAATTCAAATTTTATGCGCAAATTATCTAAATTTTATGCACAGACATATGTTATTTCAAACCAATTACGCTATCATAAATTACATGATATTTACGCGTAACCCTAATTAAATGAAAATTTGTAATTACATACACAACGTTACATTTAATAATACTTAATATTCAGTAGTTCTAATAGCGTTTACACGTTCGCACCTTTATCTATTCGTTTTTAATCCGTGGCGCTCGTGATCATCAAGACAGCGACGATTATTCCAACGACGAATTTTTCGAACGTTTCACGAAATAATCTCAGACATACGTTATAATCCCAGAAACCTGCAATAATATGAAAATAAGGAAAACATACCACAACATACTTAATGTTATGGTATATGTTTTAGACAGGTTCTTTCCTTCGGTAAACAACGATGCGTTTGAAAACAGCTGACTAATCATTTGCTTAGTGATCATATGGCCGCGGCGTGAAAGTACGGGGAGGGATTTCTGACTACGCTCCCACATGACACTTTAGCCCATGCACACTCTTTGACAGCTAGTCGCGCCGCGCCGCACAATCCTTATCTAGTTTGTGGCTTAGAAAACTTTCTTTTCGTGATGTTTTGAAATCATATTTCGTACACTAAAATGTCTATATGTGTCTTTTCCTGTATGTGTTCGAATATGTTTTAAACAAGCTTATTTTTCTGCAGTTTTGAAAGTACATTCCGCCCACTTGAACTTCTCTGTATGACTAGTTAGTTAGTTTGTGTCGTACAAGATTTTCTTTATTTGTAGTTTTGAAACCACATGCCTCACACTAAATTCTTCTCTGCATGAGTTTTTGTTTACAAGATATTCTTTTTTACAGTTTTCAAATCACATTCCGTACACTCGAAAAGCTTCTCTCCTGTATGCTTTTGAAAGTTTTCTAAAAGATATGTTTTATATGCAGTTTTGAATCCACATAAGAGCTTGTTTGTCTGCTATTTTGATACCACATTCCACACACTTGAAATTCTTCTTCTCTGTATGAGTAGTTAGATTGTGCCTTACAAGATTGTTTTTGTATGCAGTTTTCAAATCACATTCCGCACACTCGAATTTCTCTGTATGAGTTAATTTGTGTCTGACAAAATAGCCTTTTCGCCCAGTTTTGAAACCACATTCCGTACACTCGAGTTAATTCATGATTCATAAAATTGGATTTACGCTTACTTTTGTAATCACATTTCGTACATTCCAAAAGCATTCCTCTTATATGGGTTCGTTTGTTCATTTACCCATGAAGATTTATCGTCAAGTTTGCGACAATTAATCCCAATTATGACAGCCACTAATTTCGAACGTGTTAAGAGATAATCTCAGACGTACGTAGTTTCAAAGAAAACATGCAATATGTTCGGTTAGTAGGTATTTTTCATGGAACCGCTTTACAGGTAAGTAGGTATTTTTCATGAAAACGCTAATTCGATATAATATAAATGTTAGTAATTTCTATTTACAAATTACATTTTAGTTTCTAAACGATTTGAGTTGATTTAAGCAGATTTGAGTGATGTCTTTAACTGTTTAACATTTTAGTCTCTCTAATTTTTTCTATCTAATATTTAATGATTTCCTAGATGTAGACTTTATACAGATCCTAGATATATCCGAGATATAGAATCTCTAATATTTGTTTGATTAATGATACGGTTTAGTTTTACATCTTTATTGTGTCACTTTTTTGATTATCTGCGATAACCTTTTATTCTTCACATAAATTATGTTCTTCGACAGCGCGATGATATATAGGTTAAGAAGTTGGAATCTAACCTCATTTCCTTTTATTTTTTACTCGTTGACTTAACCATAAAAGCTAGGTTAGGTTAACAAATTTCATTCTGTCGTTCAGTGCAAATCTACTTGCACCGAGTGTAATTTTCTTACACCGTGGTCAGACTTCAGTTCCTTGTCAGTGTAAAGACATTCGTCATCCAACATGAACAATAATAGTGATATAAATATGTTTATGACATTATTTTCTTTATGGTCCATACTTACGCTGTATTTGTAGGAGCATTGAAAGTTCTAGAAATGCAGCGACTCGAATCGTGTTCCAATCGTTAAAGAACTTGTTCACAATTCATGAACTCATGCTAACAGTTCACGCTGGGCGAGGCGAGTGCTAGAGTGTACTTGGTTTTCTTGCCTCGGCCTCGGAGCTCTCAGGTTACTAGTGGTCTCTAGCCCGAGTCAAAGGAGGCTAGGTAGCAAATAGGGGGTCCCCTTAGAGTGTAAATAGTGCACTCGCCAGACTTTCGCACTATCAGTACATGCTCGCGCTTTGCTTTGCCGCATTATAAAACGTGTGTTTAATTATTTTGAGTATTTCCATTATGTGATTGTATTTTTTATTCTTTAGATTTTCGGAATGAAGAAATTATGAAGAAGTTATGTACATAAAACTATTCTGTATATCTCTCACGTAAGTCTACAAGAGAGAACAATAGAACCACATCGAGCGTCTCTCCCGAGACTACTCTGGACCTTCAGGCCCTCTCGTCGCATCGGATGATTCAGATGAAGACTGCCATTTAGTGCACAAAAGTAGCAACTAACATGCAAATGGGATATATGCTTTAGTGGCATTCTACTTCAATTATTATTTGATTTATTGAATAATTTTCTGTTGACTATATTGGATTTCATTCAGAAATAGATTATACTGATATAGTATAATTATTTAATAATAGTATATTAAATATAACAATTATAAAATTACACTATGTTTACATGAAAGCCTTATCTTCAGTCTTCAGTAATGGAGGGTGAGTTTTTAATAAGTATACCACAAATTTGTTAAAAGATGAGCTAAATGTGACAGGAGATAGTAGTATTTTCAATAGACGGATGTTGATTTCAAAAGAAAGCAAATACATAATGCAGGTTCCAAAGGATTTCGTACTGTAGAGAAATCTTCCGAATGTGCAAAATGTGATTTCAGAACTAAATAGACATTAAATTTGGTAATTTACAGAAGAAATCATATAAAAGAATTTTCTTTTTAATGGAATGTGATTTTAAAACTGACGCTTTCAAGACAGACGCTTTTCAAGTGTGCGGAATATGATTTCAAAACCGCACACAAAAAAAGTCTTTTAAGTTACAACCTAACTCTTTTAAGGGTTATATGCAGTGCAGCCTTAGAGTATATAAATTGAGATTTCAAAACTGCACATAAACGAAATTTTCTAATTCATGAACGAACTCATTCAGAAGTGAAGCCTTTCAAGTGTTCGGCATGGCATGTGATTTCAAAACTACACACAAAGAAAGTCATTAAAGTCACAACCGAACTTATTATTTTGGGGAAAATTCCATTGTTAAGTTCAACTACCTATGTTGTATGATAATATAAATATATGTACATGTGTATAAATTTCAAACTCAACACTTAATATGTAACGAAATATGTAAACAAAAAAACAAATCTGTTATCCCAGTTACATTAAGTTGCTTAATTCGATCACCAGGGCGCCAAAATTTGCTTCAATCGTCAAAAAAATTTCGAATGTCACTTGGTATTACGTTACTTTCGTTCCACAACAGCGCTAGTAATTAGGACCCTGTGTTGAAAGTAGCTGTCACCTAGAACTTCCGGATATCTGGTCATATATGCTATTGATGTAATTATAGATAGCTAGAAGATTATTATTTTTTATTCTATACAGTGGTTCAAAATATAATTTCAAAGTCCTACAGAAATACCTTACATTCCACAGTAGCGCGTTAATAAATAGTGTCCCGTGTCTAAAATAGAGGTCACCTAGGACTTCTAGCTACAGGGCCTTATAGGGCACTATGCACGGCTAGAAGCATATTATTTTTATATACAATGGTTGAAAAAAATTCCCACAGGAATACGTTACATTCATTTCACAACAGCGCGCTAGTAAATAGTATCGCGGGTCTAAAATAGCGGTCACCTGGAACTTCTAGCTACAGGGTTGTATGTAGCTATAGCCATAGCGGGAATCAAATCTGCCCGGAAGTAATGTTTTATTCGTTCGAGATTTTATATAGTATTTCTTATACACATAACTTTATTTTAAAGGCACGTCTGTTTCGGGTTATATTTAATCATATTTACGAATAAATCTATTTAATTGTTTTATTCTTGTTATATAAAATTGTTATATAGTCTTTATATATTAATTGTTATATAAAATTTTATTACCTTTTCGGTATAATTTAGATTATTGTAATTATTTTCGGCATTACTTGGCGATTATTAGTATGTGTATTTATTCATTTAGTAACGTATGTTTATAGCTTACGTCATAGAAGTTTGTCGCTGGAAAAATTCGTCGCTATCTTGATACAGGTTGCTGGTGGATATCAAAATCTGTTCCAGAACCATCCTGAACTGAGGACTTGTCGTCTTGCATGATCTTGGTTGGTCTTTAGTTTTCTAATAGCGCAGCTTATATCTTAAAATTTGTTGTAAAATACCCACATTGTGAAAGTGAAGAATGATTTGAGGTAACATATTATGCTCAACAAGTTTCATTTTCTTATATTTATTTGATTTTTAGACGGTATTTAAAACAAGAATGGCTCCGCGCAAAAAGAAAGGTACAAAAACCTCTCAAAGACGAGGGCGGGGCCGTGGTAAATATCATGTTGCCCCAGCAGTTAATGTAGATAATTCTGAATCCGAGCCTTCCACAGAGGATATACCGGAACAAAGTCATATACCTTCAGAAACTAAAAGATTTGGAAAATTTCATGCTCTTGTTGATGTGAATGTAACCCTGCCTGAAGGAGAAAGACTAGAATATGATGTGGAATATGATTCACAGCCTGAAGAAACCATTGATTCACAAAATGGAACCAACGAGTACGTTCTACAGCTAGAAGATGAAAATAATTCTGAAAGCAATCAAGTTATTACCGCTAATGAAAATCAAGATAATGTGAAGTCTAAAATTGTTCAAGGTAAACATGTTTGTAAAGCTGAAATTATCGATTTGTCTATGAATGATAGTGGTGAAAATAATGCTGTAGAAATTGAGAAACAAGCATGCAAAATTAACGAGTTTGAATCCGAAAATTCTAATAATGCTGCAAATATGCAAAGTAAGAACGAAACATGTGTTCTAAAGAATTCTACTACCATGAGTTTGATAAATATAAAACATTTAAAGTCGGATTGGGATGAAGACAGTTCTAACGATATGTTAGACGCTTCGAATCAAATTGAAAGAAATTTGGATAGTGATCATTTTGTAGCAGAACCGATAAAAATTGAACAAAAGTCAAATGTTGACTGCACTATTTCTAACATTCTCGAAATTGAGAATTTGGAATTAGCTTTAAAATCTACCAATATAACTGATGAAAATGAAAAGACCAGTTCAAAATTTATTAATAAACCACAGGAAGATACGTCCAGGATTGAAAATATGAAATCTGTGGTATTAAGTAACGACAGCAAAGAAATGACATTTAATATTAATATTGGTAGGTGCTCTAATTTTGAAAACTTAAATTATACATCAAAAATAACAAATATAAGTAATGGTAACGATGAAACGAAAGCAAGTAGTACTATTGTACAAGTAAATAAAATTGACGCGTCAGAATCAGGTAGTAAATTTGCTCATATAAACATTGAAAACGAGTTTGGATCTAATGTTAATATTGATCGTCAAGGTTCTAGTTCCCGAGAGGACTTTTCTGGAAATAGAGATGTAATAGTAGCTAAAACAATTGATCCATTACATGATACAGTTAATGAGGATTTCTCTTTACAAATTGAAAATTCGGAAGCTATGGAAGTGGATCCAATTTACGATATTAAATCCAATATCACCGAAAACATTGCAGGAGTTCAACAAACAGAAGTAATTCAGGAATTTGAACAACAAATATCTCAAACTGATGATAATGATGATGATTTAACTGACGAAGAGTTTTCTTTGAGAATAGATTCTTGTGAAATTGAACCTATAGATCAAGAAGATTACATCAAGTCATGTACAAATATTAGTTTATGTGTAGAGAAAGAAAGAAATGAACTTGAAACACATATGGATCTAGAGATGAAAATAAAAATGAATGAAGCAAATACTAAAACAAGTAAAGATCCATGTCAAATAGATGTTGAAAAGTTAGATTCAAATAACGAATCTCATGGAAATGATTTGAGGAATTTAGATGAAAAGATTGTAATATGTTCGAAAAAGCTGTTAGATGAAATGCGAGGTGATATAAAAGTAGGACATGATGCTAATACGAAAAATGTGCTATTGATTGAGGATGTAAATTCCAATCAGCAATCTCAAGAGCAAGTAAACACAATTAACGAAACACTGAAGGGTACAGATATGCAGATTACAAAACGAGAAGTAGAAGAGTCTGAAATCAAATTAGAAAATGATTCGAATTATAAAGAAGTAAGTGAAAACATTAATAGAAAACTAGAGTCTCAAGAAAATAACGAGAATAGAACCGTTTCCGATAAAATAAAACTTGAAGAAGCAAATTATCCGAGCGTGAAGCAAGTTGATGAAGAAAAATTGAAAATGAAATTTGAAAATAATTGTAGTGAGGAAGATATAAATTTGATTCGAGATTGCCAAGAAATTATATTGAAAAAATCCGATACGAATGAAAAAGTTGAGATATCTGTTAACAAATTGTTTGATGCAGTGACACTAATCGAAAATACTTTGACAATACCGAGCGTGAAGGAAAAAAATGATGAAAATTTAGAAATGAAATTTGAAAATAATTGTAGTGTGGAAGACATAAAATTGATTCGAGATTGCCAAGAAATAAAATTGAAAGAATCCGACACGGGTGAAAAAGTGGAGGTACCTCTAAACAAATTATTTGATGAAGTGACATTGAACGAAAATATCCATAAGACAAGGGCAGGCAGGAAGAGTAGACGCATTTTGATGAAAGAGCGAGGCATAAGTAGTTCTAATGCAAAAACGAAACCTCCATCCGCGCTTGATGAAATCAGTGAAGATGTTCTTGTAACCGATATTCAGAAAGTTGATATCGGAGAAACTACTCAAGGAAAAGAACCAGAAAAGATAATGAAGAAGACTAAAAAGGCTCCTAAAAGCTATGAAGATGATCATCAACAACAAATTAATCTAAGGAATCTACAGCACAAAAATCCACGAATAACCTCATTGGATAGTAAGAAGAAAGAAAGGAAGAAGTGTATTAAGAAATCTACCAAAAAGGTCAAAACAGAAGATGTCGCCAATGAAAACATATCGAAGACTTCTAAAAAAGTCGATTCCGATAATGATATTGATATCAGACGTTCGAGCAGAATAAAAACTATCAGCAGTTCGAAAAAGGTTTGTGAATTTTGCAATAGTTTTTGATGAATCTTAAAAATTTTGAGATGGTTGAATCAGTATTTTTATCTTTCATATATTAATAT
>WYDF02309457.1:0-15062 GCA_009867245.2 Adranes taylori | reverse complement strand
AGATGGAGCCTCCTGGATGTTTTTATTAATTTCTTTTCCGCTTTGCTGGCGGTCGCATGTTTAATTGAATATTTGATCTGTCGTGGTTTTGGCCTCTTGCTGTAGAGGCCAAAACAAATTCTGATATATAAGTTGCCTATCTTAATAAATACAGAAAACAAATATTTATTAAAAATTATTTGTGTCTTCGAATAAGAGCCCGGTAGCTCAATTGGAAGAGCAATCGACCGGCAATCGAGAGGTCGCGGTTCAAGTCCCGGACGGGGTAAACATTTTTTCGAGACACAAGTAATAAGAAATATTAATTTCATAATTTATTCTATTAAATAATACCAGCGTGGAGGTTTAACCACGAAACATCAAATATTCAAGTAATAATTTTGTTTAGAATTTTTAATTAAACTAAAAATAATATTCTATATTTTCAATATATATATTTTTAAGTTTATTTACAATAAAATCTACACAACATTAATAAATATCGTTTATATTAACATCATTTCAAAATATTCAATAATCATTTTAAAATTATTTTCAAATTTATTAAAATAAACTAAAATTTAAATAATTACCTAGAAGCGACCTGTAAATTAATGGCTTGTTTAAACGACATATCAGTATTGATCTTCTGTTTGTATAATATATCCAGATACAAGTTATAACTTGCCTTCGTATAAATCAAAACGATTTACATGCATCAACGCCACAACACAGAACAATTAGGATTAGAATCAAAATTATCATAGATTTGCATCCGACGATGTGTGCATATTTTTGGATGCGTATCTTTCTCAGCCAATGCATTACGTGGTGCGTTCTCATGTGCAAAGGGAATAAGTGTGTTGGCTCTATATTCTGTATGGAAATGTTCGTGTGCCTTCTTTCAACTTATACATTGCAAACACGAATTATATACTTTCTTCTTGCTTTGATGAAGTAGAAAACTATGCTAGTGTGCACGAAGTGGAAATCTTTTTCTATATATTATTATGGTAGTTTCCAATGAACTATCGAAAAAGAGATGGTGGAAAAAAAACAAATTGATAAAAAATAATTTATGGCTTCAATATTACAAATGACATCGCCGCACATCGTGTTCTAAAGTTAGGTCGCAATAAAAAACATTTTTTAAGGAACGACACAACAACACTATTTACTACTACAAACTGCCAACGGTTTGGTTGCTACTTGTTAATCATCTTCAGGGTCTAAAAATAACAAGATTGTGTCAATTTAAATTGTGCTTGGTAAAGACTTTTAGTAAGTTTCTGATAGAAACATTGAAAATTTTTCAGCGCCATAAGAACTTTTTCGTTCAAAATGCTTCAATAAAAACGCGAAGCGAATAAGTATGACCAAAATTGGGTTCAACTTGCTTCGGATACATTTGATTTCACAAATTAAAATAATTACACATAAAATGATATCTGCATTTATTCCATTGTCTCACATTGGTATTAATAGAGAGATGGTGACATTACTTGCTGTAGAGTTAGTTGCACAGCAGTTGTTGAGGTAATGGAATCTGAGTTCGTGTGATTGCCTATAGCTTGTTAGTCTGCTGATAGCTCTGTACGCTTGTGTAATGGCTCCTCTACATTTTGCCCCATGACCATTGTGTAGGGGAGATCATCCAACATCATTGTGTAAGGGAGAATGCCTCGAAGCATAGAAGCTACATCTGCATGTAGAACTAGTGCCCCACTGATAAGAGCCAATCCCATGACCAACATGATGATGGTAGTTTTCATTGTGGTCATTACAGTAGCTCGACGTAGTCCATAGCGTAGTTGAGTGATTGTATACATATTATAATAGCATGCCTGGTCAAGTAGAATACAAATGTTATAATAGAGTGTAGATGCCTTTCGAATGTCTTTCTAATTTAAAGGATTTACTTGTTTATAATAAAAATCACATTGCATCAATTATCCACTATAGCAGAATCAATTTTTTATTATTCTTGGCTTTCAGTAATGATGTAATTGAACAATTCCGATATTTATTTTAATACAAAAAAAAACCATTCTTTTTTCGTTCCTTCATTTATAAAACAAGTTGCATTATCAAAAAAACTTTTTAAAAAACATGACTGAATGTTTTAAATAAAAAAACAACCCCACACTACCAAACAAATCCAACAAACAAAGCACGAATTGGACTTATATTGGACGAATTGGAAAAATATAGTAAAATTACACAGAGAAAATAACAGCGCAATACCTTTGCTAGGCATTCAACAGATTTTATTTATTCCTTAATTTGCAAAAATGAATTCAAGGAAATATTTTTGCCTTTCAAAATTTCCTTCTAATTTAAAGGATTTACTTGTTTGTAATGAAGATCACATTCTGTAGCAGATTCAATTTTTTCCAATGGAATTCTGGTTGTAAGAATTTTATTCAAACTGACCGATGTTTTCAAAAAAGAATTACTGAACACTCTTACTTACCTAATTTACAGGTTCATTCGGATATCCGTAAACATTTAATCGATAAATTTCCATATTTATGTAAATAGAAAAAACGTGCCTTCATTTGTATAAAAAATTAGCATTATCAAAAGAAATACCGGTTTAAAAAACTTGATTAACTCTTTTAAATAAAAAATAAACAATACCACACTACCAAACAAATCACTAATTCGACTTTGAAAATCAGTAAAATTACACAGAGAAAACAACAGCACGACTTTGGTAGGCATTCGACAGATTTTATTTAATCCTTAATTTGCAAAAATCAATTCAAGGAAATATTTTTGCCTTTCAAAATTTTCTTCTAATTTAAAGGATTTGAAGATCACATTCTGTAGCAGATTCAATTTTTTCCAATGGAATTCGGGTTGTAAGAATTTTATTCAAACTGATCGATCTTTTCAAAAAAGTATTACTGAACACTCTTACTTACCTAATATATAGGTTCATTCGAATATCAGTAAACATTTAATCGATCAATTCCCATACTTATGTTAATAGAAAAAAGGTTCCCTCCGTGCATTCATTTGAATAAAAAATTAGCATTATGAAAAGAAATACCCGTTTAAAAAACTTGATTAACTATTTTAAATAAAAAATAAACAACACCACACTACCAAACAAATCACGAATTCGACTTTGAAAATCAGTAAAATTACACAGAGGAAACATTGTAGCCAATCAACTACTGTAGCAGAATCAATCTTATTCAATGGATTTGTGGTTTGTAAGTATCTTATTTAACCTAACCAATATTAAAAAAAAATTACTGAACACTTACATTAAGTATTTTATAAATTTTTTCGGTTTTCAGTAATCATTTAATCGATCAAGTCCGATATTTATGTTAATAAAAAAACATTCTTTCTCCGCTCCAATTTATATAAAAAATTATCAAAAAAACTTTTTAAAAAACCTGATTGACTATTTTAAATAAAAAAAAAACAACACCTCAGCGTTAAACAAAGCACGACTTGGACTTTGACAAAAACAGTAACATTAGGCAGAGAAAACAACAGCACAACAACTCTAGTAGACATTCTACAGGTTTTATTTAATCTTTAATTTGCAAAAATCAATTCAAGAGAAATTATTTGCCTTTCAAAATTATTTGCCTTCTAATTTTAAGGATTTAATTGTTTATAATAAACATTACATTCCATCGAGCATCCACTCTAGCAGAATCAATTTTTTCCAATGGAATTGTGGTTGTAAGTATTTCATTCAAAACTGACCGATATTTTCAAAAGGGAATTACTGAACACTCCAACTTACGGAATTTATAGGTTCATTCTGATTTCAGTAATCGTTTGATCTATCCGATATTTATGTTAATAGTAGAAACGCTCTCTCTCCGTCCCTTTATTTTATAAAAGATTAAAATTATCAAAAAACATTTTAATAAACCTGATTGACTATTTTAGGAGCGTTTTGGAATCTAAATGTTTTAATAATTTGCCAAAATTTACATTCCAATGTATTGATTTAAAAACCCAATTTTTTTAATAAAAAAACATCAATTTAATAAAAATAATCAGTATTCATCTTCTAAGTATTCACTTTTTCGTAAAATATGTAACAGTTTTTCCTACAATGACCAAGTCAAGAAACTTTGTTTTTTATAAAATCACATAATTTGATTCTTTCATAAAATCATATTTTTTCCTTTAAAATTTTTGCTTCTGCATCCTAAAAAATCATTTCCATAAAATATACAAAAAAAACCGACATCAAAATGATGAAAATTTAAATAATTCAACAATTTTATTCAACTTGGTATCATATTCCGACTTAATTAAATTGTTTCAATAAAAAAAATCCATTAAGTTCACTAAACCACCTCTAAAAGTTCGAAACGGTACCTATAATCTGGTATAAATCAGTGCACAATATAGAAGAATAACTGAGAAGGAGACAAGAATGAGAAGAATGAGTAAAACAAATGAAGAAAAATATGTGTATGTGAAAAAAAAGAGAGAGACTCTGACAAGTGAATATAATACGAATTGAAAGGAAAAGGATAGATGAAGAAGAATCGAAATTGAGAAGAAAAAGAAGACGAAAACCATCGCGCGACTTACAACAAATATCGAACTCTTCTTCTTTTCAAGAAGTCAGATCTTTTGCTTGCGTTTATTATTGTTGTTCTTCTCAAGTTAAGTAACTTTAATCCGAGATAACATTGTTGAGTATCATTGGTAGGTAATATGTGATAATATTATATCTCAAAACAAAAACCCATTTTTGTAAAATAGAAAAAGAATACAAAATGCTGGGGTAAAGCTCAAAGAAGAGTGCTTAGCGATTCATTAATATTTCTGCTAATACTCTAAAGCGTTAAACTTGTTCCAGATGGACGTTCCCTAATTTTTAGGGTTCCACAATCCCTACTGAAAACTTGGCGAAATCAAAATTTTGCCCGATGCCATAAGCCTTTGAGAATTCATGAAAATTGTGTATTTTTAATACTTTAATACTGTAATTGTTCTACAATTCTGGCGAGTTCTTACCTTAATACTTAATAAAAGATTATCCCAGTATACTATTAGCGGAAGGAAAAACAGATATCACGCTTGCTAACAAAAATTTGAGTATCCACTAATTTGGCCTGTCACAAAGCATTACAGGAGATATAAATTAAAATGATTAAATGAATAAAATTACGTAATCCTTCCTAATAAATAAATAATATTTATCCAATCCGTGCCTGGAAAAAAATTAATATACATTAAATAAACAAATATGATTTATACTGCTGCTGTAAGTTGATCGAACGCATTTTTCTATAACGCTATTGCTACTACATGCAAAGCGTTATGAATACGTTAGGTTGAGTAGGGGAATCAAATTGAACTAAGATTGAATCTATCTAATCGCATACAGCAGGGAGAGATACCCCATCGCTTGCTTTGCTGTCGCCATGTGTTGTGCTACACACATCTTACCTATATTTAATCTGTATTACGGTTTTCCGTATATAATGTATATGACGCTTTATGCGCGCCAGCTGTGTATATATAGAGAGTGGGATTATCTGGATATGCGAGAGGCATATGAACCATTCGCACGCTCCACTGTTACCTATGTAAGAAACCGCAACGGGAACAACATTATATGCTTGGCTCATCACTGCTACTACGCCGCTAACTGTTTCTACTGTAATGTGTGAAGTACTACCGAGGTTAATTGTATGTTGTATTCCACATAGGGTGGAATTCATGCCGAGATTTGCATTGGATTGTGTGAGGAGACCGTATAAGGAAACAAATGTGGTTGGCTACACACAGACCCGTAAACCGGAGTAAAAGTTGAGTGAAAGTTGAGTGACGATAATAAAATATTCTAAAAATAGCGAGATTTTAAATAGAATTATTCAGTTCCAATTTTAAGATCTTGAAGACAAGCGTCCAGCTACCGCAGCAGAACGACCAGTTAAGGTAGCCAAGCCGAGACAATGGGCAGAATAGTAATGACAATGGGCGGAGTAGGCCAGATTTAGTAATGATCGGTAGATTTAGTAACAACGTTTTACAAGAGAGATTTTAGGGTACTAGAAACACTTTTCAAAATATCAACTATAATAGATAAATAATTTTTAACACTTTTTGTTAATTGGGGGTTTGCAAAGCTCCTCCATGTGTTCTGGAACAATTCTAAAACTATTTTTGATAATTTATTTTTAGTCTAAACGTCACCTAACGCATGTAACCAACTTGTTTCAAATTGGTTAAATTTAAAATTTCAAGGGCAGAATATTAGTCGATTTTGGGGTCTGGGTTGTGCAAACATAGAAGAATACTGATTTCACTAATTTCACCAGGAATTTAGTTGTGTTATGAAACCTCGCGCAGCTAAAATTCAATGCTGTCGTCAAATTCTGCTTAAACCTTGTCGTATATTTGCCAGCCTAGACATCGTCTGTTTAGTTGGATTGAATTAAGTTGTTTCAAATCTTGATGAAATGTTTATGAACTAGATTTGTTGTTGGATTTGTTATTGTAAGATTGTGTGAAGTCGGAACGTGCATGCAGTGGGGTTTGTCACCAATTCTCACCGTTCCGATAAACAAAGTATGGGAAATTTAAGGTGCAAGTCGTGACTTAAATTGATTGACCTTGTAGACTTGTTTCTTCATAATTAATCTGCCCTGGGAGTTGAATTATATGCAAATAGAATGTTATTGTCAGGTGTAATCTAAATTTTCCGTATTATTACTCAAATTAGGAAGATCTTGGTACTTGAAAAACTCTAAGAGATCAACTACTCTAAGAAATCAAATTTTCGTACTTCTGCCAATGTTTGAATTTATAATTATCCTATTGAATGCTGAAATGAGCCACTGCCGGAGATCATTTGGGAGTTGGATTATCACCATTAAGAAGTGAGTGGAGGAGATTCGTCTCGCCTGGCTGAAATTGGGAGGGCCAGATGCATACACTCTCCACGTGTAATTCAGAAAGCAATTTCTTGGCTCCTCACAAAATGAGTTGTCCAAGCTAATCTCACTGCATTTGGGCTACTAGGCATTGTATTGGTGATGCCTGAATAGAGTAAGATTATTAATTTTAACTGTCCAATATGGCGCTAGAGCGTGTTTGTAATTTATATGCGATACCCCTAGGGCTGTATCAGAGGCTCTTCTTGCTAGGGCTGCATCTTGCGACGAAGAACTAATTCTGTTTTGGTCACCGTGAGTCTTGAGCTGGCGAGGGATTTGGTGCGGGACCGCCATTCTGATACAGCAAATCCCACGTGCATCTAGATTTGGATGTTGACCTAAGCAAGGACATAAGGCAGTCACTGGTCACCTCCCGATTGGTGTAGAGTCGTAACATATCCGGGGGTGATTACTGACCGGCCCCCAGACAAGCATCTTTTTGCGTAACTTCACGCATTTTGTTACCGTTGAAACTGTAGTTTTAAATTGTATTGTTTTATCTTAGTTTTTATACGAGTGGGTAATTTATAAAAAAAGATTTAACTAACTGCCGTTGGTAGGTATTAATTAAAGTCAGGGAAAGAGGAAAAAGAAATTTACTTTGGGATTGAATATTTCAGATTTATCGTATGAGGTTTACTTACTTACTTATAATTCCCTTCTGAATAAGAGAGCATAGGACGTCTACAAAGTTTCTCCAGCGCACACCATTTCTGGCGAAGACCTTCTGCTCTGCAAGGGTCGTTCCTTCCTTCTTTGTCTCTTCATCAACAGTCCGTCTCAATGATGTCTTTGGTCTTCCACGTTTGCTTTCTCCCTGCGGATACCAAAACAAAACTTGTCTCTCCACAGCATCCTATTCAGTAGAGTCTCACTAAGCCACCTTCATTTTCTTCTTTTCATTTAGATGGAGATTTTGTTCCAAAGATCTTCGTTAGATGTCACATTTGGCCAGAAGATTCAAAGAATGTTTCTGATGCATCTGTTCAGCTATCCAATCGGAGTTATGTCGTTGTGGAAATCTCTCATGCCCTCCTAAGTGGATACAGCTTAATTAAAGCCCCATTTGCCTTTCGGATTCTTGTTCTGACATATGCAGCTGCACCTCCATCATGAGTAACAATGCTGCTAAAGTACGTGAACTCTTTTACATTTTCAATGTCCTCACTGTTTACTCTCTATGTTCTTTCATCTTTATGTTTATCATAATCTTTGTCTTGGAGGAGTTTATTTTCATACCCACCATCCTAGCTTCGCACTCCAGGTCTTGGAGTTTCTTTTCCAAATTAATATGTGTGAGTAGGCAGGTATCATCTGCAGAATCTAGATCCTCCAATTGGTCATTCAGTTTCCACTGTATGCCCCTCTTTTTTCCATCGGTGACTTTCCTCGCGTCACCTGATCCGGAACCAATACAAAGATTGTTGGGGACAGAATACATCCCTGGCAAACTCCTGACTTGACTGCGAATGGTTCCGTGAATTTGCCCTTTTGGATGACACGGCATGTGTAGTTGTATGATTCATTAACTACGTTTGTTATCTTTTCCGGTATCCCGCAACGTCTTCCATCGTATGAGTTTTGAGGTTTAGGATTTAGTATTTGAGGGTATTTAAATAGAGGGGTTTAGTCTGTCCGTGCAGCAAATAATAACTAATTAATCAACCTTAAATTTTATATTATTAGTAGTCAAGTTGTACCGCTAATGTACCAATAAGCCCGTTTTATCATAGAGAGCAAGAGAGAGAGAGTCATTTGTGTTAGTGTGAGCCACCAGAAGCTTCTAGAGGTACTTGCGTTGTTTTATTGTGACCATCCTCGTTTAATCTCTGTCTATGACGCATTTAAATAATTTTAGTCATTTAAGTGATACTGGCTTAAGTAATATTTGGCATATTTATTTGCATAATATTTGAAATTGCAAATATTAAATTATTGCACATCTTATTTGCCTATTTTAGTGCATATTCCATTGCTTACATTTATTATTAAATGTTTTGATATATTGTATACCAGCGGGCACCCCTTTCCATGTCAAGCTTAAACCGATCACCAAGAAACCTCCGAAATCCCCACCTATCCGCGGCATTACAACTTTCAGTGATACCTCAGTGATAAATTCCCCTCAGGAGGAGTGTTGCACACGTTATAAATGGGAATTATCAAAAATATTTTTGGAAATGTTCCAACATATGGAAATAGATGGAGGAGATTACAAACCCCAAATTAACAATTTGGAATTATTATAAAGTGGAAGAAAGACAAGCATTTTAATTTCGTCCTCCTTGTCTCCACTTTTCGGAACTTATACAGTCAAGACAGCTAAATTCTAGGAAATGTTTTAGTTATTAAAGTATTATTAATTTGATCAATTATACAATTAATTCGATAGTAAACAATTTATTGGTAGATATAATATTCCTAGACATCGATTATTGTATGACGCTCAAAATTAAGAAACCACCTGCAGGGGGTAGGGAATAGAAAGGGAAGTAGCACCGAAAAGACGGTAAGCAACCGCTTCGTTGGAAGGCTCAATGTAGGCGCGATTTAGTGCATGGCAAGTACGGTAGCCGGAGCGGGAATCTGAGTATAGGCAATTTAGCGATAGTTTTTGGAAGGGGAACTTATAGCAGATCCGGACACCTGCTAACGGACGGTAGAAAACTGTCAACGGAAAAATAGGAGAAGCAACACTAAGAAAAGCAGTTTTTTTTCACTGCGAAATTCAGTTGAATGTTGAAACTTCTTAAAATAAAAATGAACCTAAAGTATAGTCCAAATGCATTATACACAGTTAATACAATACATTATATCAAATGCAATATACAGCGAATTAGTCTATATCTAACATCTTAATATATGCAAAGTTGCATACACTAGTTTACGGAGGCAAATAGCGTACTGATAGAATAACGGACTCACAGTTCGGTGTAGTGATATCTTGAGCCTATAGTTTGAAGAAGAGAGGATGTTGAAAAAGACTACCCCTATGCCAGAAACACGTGTCTACCTTGCCTCCATTTTTAAACTAATTCTTAGAATTCCTTATCATTTACAATTTTCGAAATTAGCACCCATCTAACTAGTCTTTTTCGAAATGGCTGCAGCTATAAGTTAAATTGTATTAATATTTGTTTGACTAGTTTGAAACTCTTAAACAATTAATTTTTGTTCTTGTTAGTAATTTTTTCTACGATACAATATTAATCTAATAATCTGCTTAAGTTTTATTGGCAATTATTTCATTTATTTGAGAATTAGAATGAAACTCTATCACATGCAAATTATTTTTTTTTTATTAATAAATTGAATAAAAAAATATTTTGTTTTTTTATTTAATGTGTTAAATTGACCTGATTTAATTCTGAATTACCTAAGTATAGTGAATAAATAATTAAGTGGGTTAATCCCCTAAAGTTAGATTTATTCCTCACGTACAAAGCCACCCTACTATACTGACACGGGCAAAAATAACCCCGACTATATCAATAGGATCAACTACAACTTTTTCTTTTATAAACCTCCTATATTAAATAATTAATCATGAATCTCGTTTCTTCAAATTACATCTTTCTTCTTTTAACTCTTTCGTAATTTTGAATTTTTGTTACTAAATTAGCGACGTTGTCAATGTCATTAAACATGTATCTGATAAACGAAATAAAATAGGAAAATGTATTCAGAGAATTTATTTCTAATTGTAATTTGTGTTGCACGTTTTGTTATGACTTGAGAGTGCCGTGCCATCTTAACTTGTCTTAGAAAATTGTTGAAAAAGCTTTTTCATTTTTATCAAAATATTGCGCTAATTTTAAAGCAGTGAAATTAATAAGTTGCGAAAAATATTAATTTATAGCTATCAATCATAACAATTGTTGCCGTGAGTTACACACAAAAAATTATCATCACGTTGACTTATGTTAAAATATTGCGACCCTTTTTTGGTATGCCATTTTATGAAATGGCCATTTTCTTTTTGTATTATAACGAGAAATAATTATTTATTTCAAAAACAATTGCCATTTAATTAAATGAACATGAAAAACTGCATATGGACAGCAAAAAGGTAACAAATGGAGAAAAGAACTATGCATTTCAAACGATCAATTTACTTTTCGGGGCATCCCCTGAAAATATAGTTGATTATATTAGATTATATTATAGAATAGAACTATATTATATTATAGAATTTATACTATTGTAACAAAGCTTGTTATGAGACATAAATTAAATTAATAACATTACGTAATCTGTCCTAATAAATGAATAATATTTATCCAATGCGTGTCTGGGAAAAAATTAAATATATAATCAAATATGATTTTTGCTCTAAGTTGATCGAACGTATTTTTCTATAACGCGTTATGTAGAGTAGGGGAATTAAATTGAACACCTATCTAATCGCAAGCAGCAGAGAGAGTAAGATAAACTGTCGCTGTAGCACATACGCTACCTATGTTTAATATATATTGCGTTTTTCGTATATATTGTGTACGATGGTTTATGCACGCCAGCTGTGTATGTATATAGAATGTGGGATTATGTGGATGTGCTAAAGGCATATGAACTGTTCGCACACTTCACTGTTACCTGTGTAAGAGACCGCAATTGGAACATAATGATATGCTTGGCTCGTCGATAGTGCTATGTACGCTGACTAATTCTGCCGTGACGTGTGAAGTAACGCCGAAAGAGAAATTGTGTGTTACGCTTCCACATAGGGTTGAATTAATACCGAGATTTACATAGGATTGTGTTGGGAAACCATATATGGAAACAAATGTCGTGTGGTTAACTCCACACAAACCCGTATAATGGAGCTAAAGTTGAGTGACGGCTTAGCGAGATTTTGCGTAGTATTATTTAGTTCCAAATTTGAGAACTCGAAGACAAACCATCCAGCAACAGCCAGCAGAACGACCAGTCAAGCTGGGCTAACCGAGACAATGAGCAGGCCGACACCCGTCGCCGAGATAATAACACATTTCGTGAGCGATTTTATATACCATACACTGTTCTGTTTTTATCACATGTATTTTGAATAGCTTTGTTTCTCTTCCTACCTCTCCATCGACCTAGTTCCCAAATAACTAGACTGTATACTTCTTCTCAGTGCGCAACACGGTTAGTTCTAGTCACTCAGTAACAGCAACATCAGTGCCCATCACGGTGTTATGCGTCATGGTAAAACTATCCCGTACCTCCTGCTGGGGTGTACAGTTCTAGATACATCTAGCCAGTGTACATCACGGTTAGTTGTAGTCATTAGGCAACAGTAACAATGCACATTGCAGTGTTACGCGCCTGTACTAGACTCCTAAAATTCCTATCATTTCAGATATTCATATCGTGTATTTAGATTTATCTCATGCCTTCCCGTTTGTTACTAGCTTTCTGCATTATTACTGTTTTGTTTATATTATCACCGTACAGTTGTACTGTTGTAAATGTACCGCTTTTTATTGCTTTGTTAATAATAGAATTGCTACTGTTTATTTGATAACCACCATTGATGCGATATTAATTTAATTTGACATTTATTCATTTGCTTACTATTGACATTTAATTGCGCGTACATATTTCTTTCTTTGTTTACATTGTCTAGATGGCCAAAAGACGTTATTTTCTTAAATCGTTAAATGGTGTTTCATTAAATAGTAGTTAGAATCTTTTTCATTTGCATAGAAGAATGAGAACCTCGTAACTGTTCGTGCCCTCAGTAAGCGACTGAGTACCGGTATAAGAGCGGTTCCAACGTGCGGTCTCACGCTAAACTGAGCTGGCGCGCGAGAATACATATTTCCGAAGGCTGTTATATTCTGTAATTAATAAGCCATCTGTGGCAGTCGCTAGGACTCTCCGGTAGCAGCCTCACGAGCAGGAGTCTGCCAATCTATACTATAACAAGTATAAATTCTGATTGTACATTTGACTGTATTTAACAAATAATCGCAAACTATCCTTTTCTATAAACACATTTTAACTTACGTAAAACAAAAAGAAAAATACAGTTCAAACTTTATAAGTTATAAGACTTTATAAAAATTGAAAAACTAAAGAGATGAATTAAAAAGTTAAACGCAAGTTCTATTTAATTATTTTCTAATAATTATAATTGCAATAAAAGTTGTCTTACAAACAAAACAGCGTAGCAAATCTGAGAATTCACACACAGATGTTTCAATCGGATGTAACCACATTCGGTTCTATGATGTACAAGTTCACGGTCCTAATATTCGCAGCTACACTCGAGTGGCTCCAATTAGGTCTGCATTCCTAGCCAGTCTATAAAGAAACATTTTGAGAACATGTAGATTTTTAAAAATTAGGTGCTCAACATGAGTACCTAACCAAGAGGTCGGCAGATCGTGGCTCCTTGTAGTTCCTTATATTACATTAACAATAACAAAGACTACAGTGTATTCAGAAAGTGCATATTATTATTTGAAACCTAAAAAAATTAAAAATAACTTTTTGTTTTAAATTAGCTACTTTAAAATAGTATAGTTTACTATTAAAATTAGTTTGTATATTTACATATTTAAATTAAAAAAAATTATATTGAAATATAAAAAGTGCTTTTTGAAACGCGTATAGTATTTTAATACTTAGTTATTTTCTCACGACTTATACAAAATGCAAAGTTCCGTTCATAAAAGCTTATTACATACGCTTGGCTCACGGATGGTGGATACAGTAAAGATTGCTCTATAAAAGCATCCGAAAATATTTTTCACGATTTTAAATGTAAAGCAGAAATTGTAACAAAAAAATTAAGAAAATGCCTTTATCTGCATAAACGGTGCAAGCCTTGTAAAATGTATTTAGAAAATATTAAACTGAATTCTGAAATACCGACACAGCACAAGTATCATTATTCCTGAAGTACATGTAGTCACAAGATCCCAAAGAAGATCTTCTAGATATGTTGCCCTCAAGGGACAAATTGGTAGAGTAAATATTTCTGCTATGGAAGCACATCTAGAAAACAATAGAATTGATTTAGATAAAATTGTTTCTACTGCCACTGATGAAGCTAGAAGTATGACTGGAATAAAGCAAGGAGCAGATTCAATCTTCCCCAGAAAAATTAACCATGAAATGCTCGCAATCTACTGCGTCTGAATCAAGAAATATTTTATGCCCAAACATGTTGAGTCATAAATTTGGTAATCCTGGTGATTAACAGCATCTTAGGCAAACCTCTCTATTATCGTCAGTTTAAAGAATTCTTGGACAAAACGGGGTAGCAAATACTCATCATACTTACTTCTTCACAATAGGGTACGCTGGATCTCCAGATGCAACGTATTGTACGGCTTTTCTTCTTCTTTGGAATACATCAAATTGTTCTTTCGTGAAAAGATACCAATCATGAGAAACTGGGTTCATGTTTCTAGAAAGTATCGCGATTACAAAAACGTTGTTATTGATACGAAATGCTCCAGCAGACTAATAAAAAAATAATGGAGAATTTTAGTACGAAAAAGGCTTCCATAGCTGAATGGGTAATTCGAACACTGAAAGAGACACTTTAGAAACATTTTAGTCTACATGTTTACGTGAAATAATTGGTGAAATATACGTGAAATAGTTTACGTGAAATAATTGGAATGCGGCCTGCAGAAGCTGACGAGAAACAAGTAAAATCTCTCTTAAACACGGTTTATTTGCATATTAAAGTGGCAGGAAAACTTAAACTAGGCAGGAAAATTTAAAGTAGGCCACACTACACGTATCTCAAAGCAGAAAGCATTATTCGAAAAAGGTTATACTCCAAACGGGTCTACTGAACTATGTAAAATTGTACTATGTGATATTATCCAATCGGAGCGTGTATCTACTTAGAAGCCTATATTGGGTGCATTCTATGTTGAAGAATGCCAACGAGCCAAACATACAGATGCATATCTCCTTACGAAAGTGCTACGTCAACTAAAGGATGATAAACTGTGGGTAAAATGGTTAGGATTCGGCAATTACAATAATAGTTTTATAAATAAATCTAATATGTTATATAGATAGTTCGGTCTGGTTAAAATCGACTTTCGTCGCAATACCGAAAAAGACTAACTCATCACATTGTGATGACTATAGAATTATAAGCCTCATGTCTCATGTATTGAAAGTTTTTCTCAGAATAATTCA
>WYDF02309446.1:4276-15064 GCA_009867245.2 Adranes taylori | reverse complement strand
GTTCTGAATGAAAAGTTAGTTTCATTTATTTTATAATTTTTTTGGTCACCTGTCTACAACAATTTTATATATTAGATGCCGATTTCAATTTTCCTCAATAATTCGATTACACATGCGACGTCTTCTAAAGTTTTATAATAATCATATACTTTTTAAGTCAATTTTTTTTGTGCACACGGATATCTCTGATTGTCACTTGTTTTCAAGTTATTAGTACTATCTTTTGTAGTAGGCTACCCTCCTAACGCTTAGTTTGAAATGAAATACCAGTAAGAAATGGAAGCGAAAGATATGTAAAAAGTTATACTATAAAATATCAAAGCAGTAAAGTCAAAAGTCAAAACAAGTACTGAAATCTCAGATTCATTTAAAGAGATTGTTTAATATGACCACCATTCTGTTCCACACATTTTTGACACTTTATTCTAACAGACTAACAAACTCTGCAAAGTGTGTTTCCGTTTAATGATCTTAGTACATCCAGCACTCGAGAGGAGGGGGGGAGATGGGAGCTTAAAGGTCGGCTGATCTAGCAGGCCATTTTATTGGTCCATTAGTTGAAAGCATTCTGTCATTAAATTTTTTTGTGTACAGCGTACTTTGGAATTTTAGTTTCCCGAGCCACACGGTGAACTGATGAGCTGGGATTATTGCCAATACTTTGAAAAATATTATTCCGGCGTATATCAGCATCGTTAGCTTCATAATTAGCTCGCTTTTGTTCGAAGCTTCAAAAATTCAGTAAATTGCTAAGTATTCTTCTAAAAATTGTCCTATGTGGTTGTCTTCTCTCTGGAAAACGCTCAGCGCAACTCGTAGCAGCATTTGTTTTAAAATACACTTCTAACTTATCAACTTTTTCTTCATTTTAATATTTATGTGCCATTATCAAAACCTATTAGCCTTAGTACTTAGCAATAATTCACTCTTACGTATAATTTCAAAGCTTACTACTACTATTGCACATTATGTCTTTCAAAAGGTAAAACTAATAACTTGAAAAAAATGACAATCAGAGAAATGTTTGCATAAAAAAATTTGTCTTCTAAAGTTTTACAATGTGCAAAAGTATATGAACATTGTAAAACTTTAGAAGAGGTCGCATTATGTGTAATCGAGTTATTGCGGAAAATAGAAACCGACAAATTTTTGTTTTTGACAAATTATCTCAAAATCAAAAAAAGCTACAGTTAATTTGAAATGAGATTAGCCGCGAGTATTAAATTCTACAAAACATTCCCCATTTAACCATAGCTGTATGTCTTCTAATAACCGAGATACCAATGTTAAGCATCCAAATGTGGACAGTGTATAAGATCATAAAAAGATAAATAGATGTTCAGTTCGTTGATCGTTGATCTCTTCTTTAAGTTGAATTATAGCTGTTTAAACAATATTCTAATCTAGTTTTATGACTATAATTAAATTTTGAAGGGCATTACTTTAAATTTTTTAGTTTTTATAAAAGTTGGATATATAAACATGGCAAATCTTAAATCACGTTCAGCGGGCTTTATAAGCCCTTTAAAAGTTTGAAATATAAACATCAATATTCAGCAATTAAAAACTTTAAAATACATATAAATAAAATCAGGTCTTTTAACTCATCTTCGGCATTATTTTGCGTTGAGTTATGGGTCACTCGGTATAATTAATGTAATGATTGAAATTAATATAATCATTTGTGTTTAAACACCTGACGAAATAAAGAACTTCTGGTTCGATTCCCGAGTGGGGTTACTTTTTCAAAGATACAAATGATTATATTAATTTCAATCATTACACAATAAAGATTAATTTAAAAAAAACTTATTTATTTACGAATAATTGTCTCATATTTTAAGTATATGACAAAACTATAAGATCCAACAATTAAAACTTAATTAATATATGTAATTTACAGACGGCTACAAGAAACATGAAAATTTTAATTTCATGAAATGTTTACAATTGTTTACAATTTATTTCATTAATTACATAATTCTAAGCAATAACTTGTTTTGGTCCCTAACCTAAGCCACTGATCACTTTGTAATTTACAATGGAATGATTGTTTTTGTATTTTATTCTAAAAGTAAATGGCACTTCAAGCAAATACATAGTGTTAGAGAACGATTTTATAAAATACATTCGTATTAGATGAAATGTTTAACACACACCAAAATAATGTCATAAATAAGAATTTATATAAAGAAAATAAAATTAATTTCATTTACTATTTGTAGAATACAATCATTTACTTCTAAATCAATTTATTTATTTAAATCACTGTATCGTAATTATCATTTACTTTTAAAATATGTTTAATTCATCCATTTTTTACAATTTGGAGCACCGCACATACAGGATATTTTGTGTTGGTCATCCTCAATATCAAATTTATAATCATACGCAAGCTGAAATAAAAAAGACCAATAATTAAAACTTATTTATTTATCTACGGTTTCCATATTACGTAAAATAAATTACAATGCATACAGATATAACACATATAGTTTATCCAAGAAACCAAGCTCCTCACGTAACAGTATCGTCTACTCATATAACAGTATAAATTAATTTATTATAAGCCAGCTTAAGTCAATTCAACTTGATTTTGTCAAATGTCAAAATAAAATTTAACAATTTGTACAATCAATAAATATTCACAACTCAACTAACATTCAGCCAGTTTAATAGTATTAAGAACGAATATTGAGAACTATAGAGAAGAAAGTCAGAACAATGAAAAGTAGCAATTATGCAAGGTATGTGATAAGAATAATACTGAGAGTCATCAAACATTAAGCAGTGATATATACAGGGAGTCCCAATAGTGTTCAAATCGAATTGTTCAGTTATCACTTTTATAGAGAAAAATGTTTTCAAAGCTGAACTATTAAGCTTCACACTATAAAATTATATGGGCTCATTGGAACAGTTTTTGTAGTTCTACATTTTGTATTTGCGTCTTCTTTTTATTTCAATACAATCGTCACGTTTAATATTTTTTAATTTGTATCACAAATTGTATTTTACGTGTTTCGTTAAACACAAAATATTATAAATGGATGTTTCACTTAATTACTTTGAGACGGAATGTGAAACCAATATTTACGCGAACATGGGGAAAGATGCATCAAGAGCAGCCGGAGATCGCGGTGAAGCGGGTAGGCGATTTATAGGTCACGCGAGTTTTATTTAATTTACCCTAAACAAGTATTGTGTTAATTGAATTTAATAGACGAGTTATAACAGGACAGTCAAAACTGAAAGGTTCAACGTTTAATGCGAAATATAATGAAACAAATGACTTCCAGCATATGAAAGATGGGCTGGCGATCACGTCCACGAATTTTTTTCTATATAATGTGATAACGGAGCAATTAAACTTGGAAACCTATTTGAAACACTCCGTACATACAATATAATGCGTACAATATGTACAATAATTTATGAGTCAGTAAGTCAGCAAAATTTTAAAACATTTTGTGAACTTATAAATTATTATACTAACGTATTACAATGTATAGGTATTTAAAAAAACTCCATATCTCGATTGTTCGACACAATGTACATAGTTTTCATTTAATTAAAAGTCAATTAAAATATATTATTTAAATCAAATTGTTTGATAAAAATCCAGTGAGGTTACACTGTTCTTATTTGGTTTGTGTCCAATTATTACGGAATCAAAAAAACTCACCTCTTCACCTCTTTGAATCCTTCTCTTAGCAAATATGATAATTCTTAAATCCCTGTCAACTTCAACAATTTCCGCAACGCAATTAGGATTACAAGAATGATTGATGTATCTAGCTAATCCACCAGATAAAGTTGCATCAACTACGCGTTCTTCGTCTAATCGGAACATGTAGATACCACGATTCTATTGAATTTAAAATAAATTAAATAAATGTGTTCCATATAATCTAATAGAAATAAATGCAAAATGAAGTAACAGCAATTTCAAATTAATTTGTTATTGTATAACATATAAACTTTTATTGACATCTAAGTATTACATAAAAACTAAGTATTACATCATAAATTATATAACGCAGAATAGCACACAAAAAACTTACGACAAACTGCACAAAAAATTAAAGTAAAATTTTTATCAAATTAAATTTTATTAAGTATTCTCCACTGCCTCTATAATTCCATTCCCCTATAACATTTTACTAAACCTGCCTCGATAATCCCTCTTCCATTTTGTGAAAATAAAAAAAAAACTGTTTTACTCGAAAAAACATTTTAATTAGTCAATTTTGACAAAGGTTAATTAACAGCAAAGTATGAACGACCTCTATTAAATAACAAAATGTTAGTATTTAACAATGCGAGAATATTATCCATTTCTACACAATATAGAGAAGTGTGGTCGCTGAGTTGTGCAGATGATATAGTATCTATGACGCATGATAGAGATGAAATGAATGGAATGATTTAGAGAGTGTATAAGTACATGAAACGGAAAGGGTTGGAAATCAATGGGGGTAAAACTAAACTAATGGTAGGTAAAAGACCAAGGCGAGAAATCAAGAACTAGTTGTTTTGTATGAAGGGTGAGCGAATAATATGTACGAAGAAGTATAATTATCTTGAATATTGCTTGTGTAGCAGTGGGGAAGCATGGAACATGAAAGGATGGCCGCTTCACTGAAAGCGAGAGTAGCGGCTGAAAGAATGAATTTCGGAGAGTCAGTGAGTATGAGGTAAAGGATAATGAAGAAGTATATTAATGTATGGCGTGTATGTTTGTGTAAGAAGTATATCAATGTAGAGAATAGTAGGGATAGAAAGATCCAAGCGCGTAATCGTGATGCAAGAGTTATATAAGTATAAATGTTGGGTGGGACAGTTCAAGAAATTAGCAAACTATGGAAAAAAAGTTACGTAAGATATGGATAACAGAATAGTGAAAAAACTGTACATGCTGGCTAAAGAAGGGGACAAAACAGAGGGTACAATGAATGAATGGAGTAGAGATAGAAAAAAGCGAGAGATAGGGAGGGGGGGGGGGGGGAGAAAAAGGAAGAAAAATAGGAGCATTGCGTGAAAGAATGAGGGATTAGAGCGGAACATGGATGAATGTTTCTACCACTACTACCCAATATAGAAATGTGATTTAATCAAAATGAATTAACCCATCAAAACGAACTAACCCATCAATGATGATATCTTATTTTATTTAAAGAATAAATATTTTAGGTAATAACATTTACATAATTTTTAGTCTTCTGAATCATTGGTTTCTCGTTTTGTACGCGGGATTCCTAAAGATCTAATCATATACACTCCTATAGTTTTCAGGTGTGTATGTGTTATTTTGGAAACATCTAACCCATTGAGTTGATATGGATTTTGCCATCAAATTCGGAAGATCCATATTACCTTATATCTTCATATTGAAAAATGTATGTCAAACCAACAATGAATTCAAATGTGTTAATATAGCCTTTCAGCGCATGAGGGTATGTAAATTGCCAGTATCGTTAGCAATCGTCTTAAAATATTGTGCCCATCAGACTTTGAAATCAGGTTTAACATCATTTACTAGGCGCTTTGCTTCGAACAATGTACATGTTAAAGTTAATGCGATTTAATTTAAACCAAATTGAAAAATTGGCGCACGTTTTACTGGCCACAATTATTATTATATTAATTTTATTAAAATGTGTTTCCTTACCGTAGCTTCATATTTCTTTTCCTTGGTTTCTGCTAATTCTGTTCGTATTATTTCACCGATGTACTCTATCACCATAGTATGTTTTTCTAAATCACGAGCAGCGTATAATCCTAAACCTTGTATTTTGGATCTGAAAAACAAAACGTTAGAATAAATATTAAATACAAATTAAAACCGATCAATTTCCAATAACTAATAGTATCAGATAATTAATACTCAAGTATCTGAATATCCGAAAACAGGTACCAGTTGGGTATCTTATCAAAATAAACCTGTTGGTAAATTATATTATTTTTTTCCAAAAATATTGAAACCTTATACTATTTAGAAACTTTACTAATCTTCTTTAATGCTTTAGCAATATTTAAAAAAGAGGCCAACCCTTCGCCATAAATGCAACATTTCAATTCGCTTGCAGGTCGCTCCTCCCTGTAGGTGCTTTAACTTCTAAAGCAGTAATTGGTTTCCTGCCATTTGTTAATAGCTAATGAAGTACTGACGGGTTGTTTAGATCACGATATCTAGTTGATTATTGCAATTAAGCCTATTTTGCAACCAATCAATCTATGGAAAATTCAAATCTCCAAATATGAGAAGATTTTTGGGGTTATTTGTGAATCCATTTTGTTGTGAGAGTCACAAATAAGTAAAGTAAAATGTCCGGAAACAAATAGCAATAAATAATAATAGTGAAAGAAGACTCTCATTAATATGACAAAAAATGGGCATCCAAAGGCCCAAAAACTTTTATTATACCAAACAATTTTCTTACTATAGAAACATACATATTTTGATGGATAACATGCAAAAATAAGTATTTGATGTTAATGACAATAATATCACTGACAAAATCTTACTTTAACTTTTGACATATCAAAAAGATTTCAAAATTTTCTGTAAATCATGAATCCTCTATTTAGTTAATTTCTGTTACATTAACATCACGGTGATATGACAATTAAGTCAACTAATGCAGCAAAAAATGCCTTACCTATTAAACATAAACTTCAGAATGTTTATGAAGCGGAAAACAATGATGGGCTTAGTCAGAAATCTACGAATTTAAGTGGAAACTCTTGGCAAACTATAAAAAAATGCAATGACAGTAATAGTCGCCTTGAGAACAGTATCACATGGATGGAATGTAACAGTAATGAAATGTCGTCTATAACACTTAAAGATGCAAAAGAAGTTATCGATCTTTGTAATAAGAAGAAAAAATTGTCAAATATGGGACATCTGAATCGCAAAAATACTGAAGAAGTTCTACTCCTTACGGATATTGTGAAAGATAAGGATTCCATAGTTGGTAGACATTTGACGGATAATGTGATTGTCAATGTGCTGGGCGAGATACGTACAGATAGTTCTAAAACAAATACAGGTATTAGCAATATTTTTCTATTTAAAGTACTAATAAAATTTAAATATTAATATCAGCGCTTGCGGCTAGATGCAAATATTTTAGTTACTGATATACTTCAGATTGTCTAGTTTAAATAATCTGTTATACAGTTATATATCATTATAACATATTACATAACAACCATGATTTATTAATCCCAACATGTATTTACAGTGTACTAATAACCAATACACAAATAGATCATATTATTGGACAAGCCACAGAAATTAAGTTGTATATTTTACATATCTTCATTAGTTCCGTACGGCGCTTCCTTGATTAGGTTCTTTAATTTCCATTTGAATTCATTTATGCTATCTACCGATTTCATATCTCTGGTAACCTGTTGTATAGCTTGACTCCCATACAGTGTGTTCCAGTCTGTACTGTTGTTATTCTTTCTTTCTATTCTTAGTTGATCTTTTGTTTTTTTGCCAGGCTTATGTATGTTACTGTTCTATTGACATTTATTTAAGTTTTGTTTCACATATTTTAATGACAAGTCTCTCATTTGGGAATATTATACATTATACGAATAATTTTTTTATACGCATATTTTTATTAGTAGTTGCTCCCCATGCAATGATGCCATATCCTATAGCTGCTTCTGCAAGACTGCAAAATATTAATTTCAAAATATTAAAATATTTTTTGAATCAGTATTTTAGTCCTTCGAAATATATAACAAATGCCACTGACGTTACTACATATTTGTTGTATGTGATTCCACGTTAACTTATCATCTACATTTATACTAAAAGAGTGAACATTGTATGTTTGTTTTGTACACTTCTTACCATGCTTTATATGCAAAGACTTTTTTACTGCTGCCGTTTTTGGTTTAAATTCTATTATTCTCGTTTTGTCTACATTTAGCTTGATTCAATTGTTCTACACCATTGGTTTACATTCTTTACAGTTTCTTCACTAGACTTAATTATTTGATTTTCTGAGTTCTCAGTTTATATAATATTTGTATCATCTGTATACAAAAAGATTTTGTATA
Organism: Adranes taylori; assembly: GCA_009867245.2. Classification (NCBI taxonomy): domain Eukaryota; kingdom Metazoa; phylum Arthropoda; class Insecta; order Coleoptera; family Staphylinidae; genus Adranes; species Adranes taylori. Next base: position 6,982 of record WYDF02309446.1, on the reverse strand, counting down.
CAAAAAGATTTGATGTCATATTACATGAATTTGGAATATCATTAATCATTATTTCGAAAAGAAACTGTCCCATTATACTACCTTGTGGAACCCCATAAGAAATAGATTTTTCTTCCGATATCAGTCTTTTTTTGTTAAGTACGTTTTTTTTTTAACTTTTATAAACAATAATTTATATAAAGGGATATATGAATCAGTAGAAGAAAAGAGGAAAAGAGCGGTATCTATTAGGAGAATTTAACAAAAAAGTGGATAGACCAGATGCGGGAAATTTGGGGATTTACTTTAGTACTCCTCCAAGGAGCATATGGCGCTTTCCATCTGTGAGGGCTTTCCAGGGGGTTCTATTCTATGCTATGGTTTGATTGTGTTCCCACACTTGGGGGATACAGTGTGTGGGGAATACAGCGCCATTTTCTATGCGGGTAGCGCATTGAACATGTCTCTGCCCTAGTTCTCCGTTGGAGTTTACATTTGGACATCAGATTCCTAGGATGCTCCTCAACAATCGGTTTACTGTTGCTTGTATTTGTTGATTTAGTAAGGCCGTGGTCTTCCACTTCTCACACCCGTAGAAGAGTATTGATTTTACATTCGACTCCAGCAATCGCAATTTTGTTTTTAATGATATTTATTTGGACCTCCATATCGGGCGCAGCTGGTCGAAAGCTTTCATTATTCGATAGGCAATATCTTCATCTGCTCCCCCAGAAGTCGAAATTGCACTCTCTAGATAGCAGAAGGTCTCGATTCTTTCAATAGTTTCTCCGTGGAGGTGGTTAACTTGTAGCCCTTTTGTTTATGGTCTGTTGATCTTGCGGCCGATTCTCGTTGCTTCAGTTTCTAAAGTGTCCAGTTTGGTCTGCATATCTCGGTGCATCTGGGTCAGGAGGCAGATATCGTCTGCAAAGTCTAGATCTTCTAATCTATCTGTGAGTCCAATGGATTCTCTTAGCTTCGTCGGCCACTACTTTCCGCATTATTTGGTTCACTACTATGAATAGAATAGGCGAGAGCAAATAGCCTTGCATTACTCCAGTTTTTATATAGAATGCATCAAAAACTGCTCCCTTGTGAAGCACTTGTCTCTGTATCCGCTGTACTTTGCTTAATTACGCGCACTATTTTTTCTGGGACTCCGTAATTTCTTAGCGCTGACCACAGACTATTTCGGTCTACGGTGTTAAAGGCCTTTTCAAAATCGACAAACGTCAGATATAGGGGCGACTGATATTGAAGCGTTTGCTCCACGATTATTCTTAGGGTGTTGATTTGGTCTGTAGCATCTGCTCTCTCTGAATCTAGCTTGCTTCTTTCTTAATCTTCCATCCAGTGCTTTCCTGATGGAAGCTGAAAAATGACAGCGCGTTAAAAATATTTAAAATGACATTTCATTTTATTGTCCAGAACTACGCAGAGCATTGCTTGAAAATTCACAATTTATTCGGCTGAAAATTCACAACTAGCTAGCATTTGTGATTTACAACCAGCTATCATTCGTAAACTGAAACACTTGCGGTATGGTCCGTAGTGCCTGCCAAATGTCGCTCTCCACTTATTTGTCGACCGTGGCGCAACGGTAAATGCAACTGAGTACCAAGGAAAGATGTAGAAAGGTGTGTTGCAGCCGTGAGTGCGTAAACAATTCGGTTCGGAGCCGTTTACATTCTAACAAAACCCAGCAGCCAAAGTAAACCCAGCGTTTTTACAAAAAGTGTTTCACAATTGAATACAATGGATTTCTCCATTTTGGGTATGTTAAGATGCCAGGCCAGAGGGCCGACTACAAGATATAAGATTGTTGACGCGTTGAAAGCCGCTCTCTGTAGAGAATGGGCAAAGATTCCACAATGATTCGTTTGTGCAAAGTCCAACTCGTTCATTTCCCAACTGCAGGCCTTAATCAAAGTAAAAGGAAACTACATCAAGCAATGAGCTGCACAATTCATTGATTACATTCTATTTTCAATATTTTGTGTGAATTTGCAATAAAAATTTAAAAAATATAGGAGTTATGGCTTTTCGAATCGGTAACAGAACTTCCCCTCGTACAGATGTTCTGTTACCGTACCCTATACAGATGTACACTCACGGCAATGTATGAAATGGAAAATGAAAGCTTAGAGATAATTGAAAAGAATAACTCGAAATCAGAGAAGAAAGAAAAAAATTATATGGGAGTATGCAGGGAGTTTAAAAAAGTGTAATAAAAGCAAAAAAGAAACGTGGGAAAGGAAGTGTGATGAAATTAACAACTGTATTGGAAGTACAAAGTCGAAAGAGGCCTCAAAAGTAATGTGAAGTTTGAGAATGATAAGAAATTTTGGAAGTTTAAGAAGTAATAAGGAGATTAAGAAGTTTTATACTAGTCTACAACTAACTAATAAATTTGGATAGGTAGAAAACACACTATAACAACTTTTACTAAAGAGCGTAGAAAATTACAACAAATTCAATTGTAATTTCCTACCGATCAATTGATCAGTTGATGTAGAAGTTATAGACATACTAAAAATGGCAAAACACTGGTGGTAGGGGGGTGGGGGTCAGGTACGGTAAATATTGGCGTAATAAAAGCTACACTTCAAGCACTACTTGATTATTTCGTTAAAAAACTGGTCTATGCCTTAGTGAATGTAAACAACCAGCCCATTTCAAACAAGGGTAGATTAGCAATGTTTTGAAGAAAGACAACTAAGATGAGTA
>WYDF02309435.1:0-15066 GCA_009867245.2 Adranes taylori | reverse complement strand
TATATATATAATTAAGAAAATTTGTAAAAATCAATTGCAACTATGTAAATTAAACTCAATCAGTTTTGTTATTTTATTTTGCACAAACTGCAGAAATCCGAACGTTATCCGCAATACATCGGATGGCATATTGTATGTATGCGATGTTAAGTTACAGAAAATATGTGCAAAGCAAGGAATTTTTAACAGTATTATATTTAGAAATAATTTAAAATATAGAGTACTCAAACAATTGATAAATTTTCCAAATAAATTGAAAGAGAGTTATTTGAAAGTAACAATTTTACAAGATCGTATAAACGTTTCAGCTAAGGAGGAAAGAGAATTGTTAATAAATGATTTCCACACATTGAATCCTGGATGCCATGCGGGTGTTTCTCGTACCATAAAAACCCTTAATAAAGGATATTTTTGGAGTACTTTAGAATATGACGTCAGGAGTTTCATTGAAAAATGTGACGTATGCCAGATACATAAGCATAGACAAACTCATAAAGAACCACTGTGTGTAACAACTGCAGCTAGTACAGCACTAGATAAAATACTTTTAAATTTGATAGGTCCCTTATTAGCAGATGAAAACTAAAATAAGTATATTCTGTCACTTCAATGTGAATTGTCTAAATTTGTGGAATGTTATGCCGTCTCAAATAAAGAGGCTTGTAATGCAGTTAGGGTAGTGTTGAAAATTTTCTTTTGCATTATGAAATTCCATCTAAAATTACAAGTGACCGGGGTACAGAGTTTATGAATAATATTTTTGAGGAAGTGTGTGCAATTTTACTTATTAAGAAACTCTAGAGTACAGATTTCCATCATGAGTCATTTGGAAGTCTCGAGAATTCTCAGAAAAACATAGGAGCTTACTTACGTACGCAGGCAGTTGATACGACTGAAAGTTGTCGTCCTGGTTACCATTTAGGTGTTTTGCATACAGTAACACTGTTCATACTAATACTCACTATACAGCTCACGAACTGGTTTTTGGGAAATTTCATTTTGGGGAGTTTAGGAAAATGTCTGTCCGTCGGATAACATATATTAGATAACTTAATTCCTTTAATTTTAAGAAGTTGTTTAAAATATAAAAAACATTTTCGGTTTGATGTGTTAATGTCTTTCCAGTTGAGAGGGTTCTCATATTTATAACTTAAAAATGAAAGCGCGTGTAAGGTTTAAATATTAAAAATTAAAGATATAAATAAATTTCGCTAAATTACGTTTAAATCTATATATTGTTGTTCACATTGATGAGCATGTGAATTTTAATTTGTTTAAAAGTTTAAATTTTATTGGAATTCATTCTAAGGTAAGAAATGTGATCTTTAAGCCACTTTTCAGTTATAATAATACTAATAATAATAATAATAATAATAATAATAAATTCATTCATTTTAAACACTTTATTTTTACGGATGATGACACAGATGTAGTGTGGAAACGCGTCACACTTTCATTTTATTCTTGTTTTGAATTAGCATATTGGATTAGGAGCACCGTTGTTTTCCTAATTAATTTAAAATTTTGTTTTTCTTTCTAATCTAATACTAATTGCGGTTTCCAACTGGCTGTGCATATTTAATTAATCCCTTATATATTTCCGCTACGCGGCAATGTTAACAACAAAAACATTAAAGCAGATAATTTTTTTTTACAATTATTCTTATACTGAACAATTATTTGTATTGAAGTATTGAAAAATTATTTTTTAATTTTAGTTTTATTTTCAAATGTGAATCTACTGCTGATATACAGGGTCTAATTTAACCATCTGCCAGGGGCGTGATTTCTAGTCACACTTCTAGACGCAAGATGCATTTTATGCCGCCACTTAAAACCCGTCCTTTTTAACTACCTCAAAAAATTTGTATGGCATACAGTAATTAACCTTGATTAAATATGATCGTATATAATGTTTTTCATGGCTTAAGGATTTTTATTCATCATATTAACTTTTATTCGTCAAATTGAGGATTATAATATATTTTGTATTTTTAATTAATACATTAATTCTCAAAGAAGTATATAAATTTCATTTTTCATTGTTCAAGAATTTTTTATTATTTATAAATAGAAAACAAAATAATCTCACAAAGTATACATGTATAAAGAAACAAATAATTATTAAGAAATAAAAAGAATGTAAAATCCTACGTAAAACAAATTATATTTGTATGGCTAATTCAGCTTATATTTGAAAGCACTCACTATTTGACTAAGTGTATTGCAGTGGTTTTTACACACAAAATTATTACATTTTCGACAGCGCACAGTAGTTTTGGTATTATTTTTTACTTTCACACGAATGACAGGCACTACTACGGCTGTTTAGTGGGCGGTGGCACTACATTCTCAGAGGAGTCACATTTTTTCAAGGAGTCATATATCTTGTAACATTCATAGTAGCAGTTCTGTTATTACAAGGCTGCCTTTCAGTTATCACCGCATACAGGAGGATTCTGGCTCTGATTTGTACAGGTATGTAATATTAACCTCGTATACTGATACTAACTGTTATTTTAAAAAGATGTTACTAGAAATTTAGTTGTATTGAAACATTTGGTTGTAGCATTTGATCATCGTGATTTTAAATCTTTGATAACTTACTTATTTGTGGTGATTACAATGTTCTCTCTGCGAGTTTGAGAGAGTTATTCTGAAACTGTTCCTCGAACTAGTATTTGGTTGCGCCATAGCAATTATTTGCTGGTCTTTTACAGTGATTTATTCAATTAAATCGTACCTGACCATTAGTTGTATCCGCTAAGGAACTGGAAATGATTAGTTGTTGATCGGTTCTCATGTCGTATTTACTTGAAGTTATTATATCTATAAATCAGTTATTTTGTATACGAGTTATTATGGAATTTAATTTTGCTGGTTTGGGAATTTCGGGGTAATGGGAATGTTTGTGAGGCGGGAGCTTAAATTGGAAAATCATTATTTGGGTTAATTGCTGCGGTAGACATCGTCAGTGGGATTGGACATTAGTAAAATTGGTTGAAATATTGGCAACATGTTGAAAGCTAGAGAAGGCAATATTTAACGATTGGATCTGATTCTGACGTTGGTGTAATTTTTTGCTATAATTCCAAGTCGTTAGCATGTGCTAGTGAAAAGGTGCAACTAAAATTTTTATCAGTCATGGCGGAGTAGCTCATTATTCTACTTTAATTTAATTTTGCTGATGTAGTCAATAAATTTTGCTGAATAATTTTGGGTTGTTAACTCAACCAAGAAATGAGTGATAGTTGCAGGTTCATTATGGTAAGATTTGTGTTTCTTTGCAATATTTGTGATTTGTGATTTTTTGTGGTATTTCATGTCGCCGTCTTTTGTTATTGTGGGCTAGAAAATAACGCTGTGAGGTTTTCTAGGAAAACAGATCCCGTTCTACGCCGTACATCTTGCGTTTTGTACATTGTTCTGCAGTCCGATGCACGGTGGTTTTCATTTTAAGCCTGTTAAAAGGTTCCAGACACCGGTTGAGGTCGACTTGTTGCTGACTCAAACCTAGTCCAATTGCACGAGCGAGAGAAAGCTGAAGAATTAACGTAACCCTGGTCATCCATTTTGATGTAACACATATCCAGCAGGCTATCCACTGTCCCTCTTCTTCGTAGGCGTATCAGAATCATCTTACCTCAACTTTTCGATCATAAGTATGAACATTATTTAGTGGGTTTATTTATTAGTAAGTCTTTGGATTGATATCCTGTAAATCGTCAGTCATTATTTTTTTGATCATTCACTTCAATGATTGTTATAATTACATTATTTGAAACGATTACCATCAGAGTTTATTGTCATTAGTATAACACAGTTATTCACTATAAGGGGTTAGCACCTAAAATATATTCTGTGCTATAAATTGTTTATCAAGTTTTTGTCAATATTGTTTTAGTGAATTGTTTTTAAATGAAATAAATTTGATATGGTTTTATTATTATATCTTGAACTTTATTTCGTGCAATCCTTACACCTTTACCCTTGTATATTCAAGAAGGTGCTGGTGCCCAAAAGTAAGTAATATACCAGGACAACCAGGAAGTTCCAGCATTGCGCCATCAACGAGTAAATCCGAACCCGTCCTGAGCTAGGGCTTACATCTGTCAGAAGTTGGAATCCAGGATTCTCTGGAGAGAATCATCGCTTATAATAAATAAGAACCATAGAACGCCTACGTGTCATTTTTCATTTTCGAGTCATGTCATTTTCGTTGTTGTCCTTTGCACATCTCTCCCCTCTCTTTTGAATAACCACCATCAATCCTTTTTTGCTGAATATACATATTTATGTATATGACAATGTCATTGATATTTGCGTTTGTAATAAATTGTAAAAATGCTTTTATGCAGTTTTAGTATTTCCAAAACGTGAAGTTGGGCCAGGGAATATTTTTATTACATTTTTGGATTTACATTTTGCTCGAAATGATTGAGAAATATTTATCCATATGGAAATTTTACTATATAAAACCTGTAATTCTCAACAACATCCATTAGAGATGGTGGGAGTTCTGATTCTTCATTTTCGGTTTCTTGTTCGGAATCGCTAGATTGATGGTCGTCATCAAGGATCACTTTATTTTCTAAATCATCATCACTCTCATTTAGCTCTTCAATTGGTATGAATAAATTGGTATTCTGGTCCTTCATGGCTGTTTAAAAAGAATAACACCCATACGTTCCTTCTCGTATCTCAAAACATATATTTTCAGCCATTTCACCACTTTGTATTCAGTATCCAATGATTTGTTCTTATCATTTTGGCTGCGAGATTTTTGAAATCAATGAAATCTGAGAACGTTATTTGTTTTACAGTGTTACTATCACTAGTTTTGTTTTTTCCTCTACATGAACGAGCTGAACAAGCTATAGGAAAAATATTGATTCAGTCTTATAAATAAACAGAAACATATCTTTTTGCATTCTCTATTGCGCTATCCATAGAATCACATTTCATGTGAAGGTGACATTTATACATCCATGTGTGTTCAACAACACGGATGTGTGTGATTTGCAGTAGATACAAAAGAGGGTTGCTATAAACTGGTTCCGATTTTGCCCGCTGCTAGTATCCGAATGCAGTGAGATTTCTGTTACATGTTTCGGAATTTGTAATATCCACTTTAGAAGGGCAGTTCCAAATTTACAGCTAATTTCTGATACAATCAGCTGCATTATATTTGTTGTTATTCTTTTGGCGTCTTCTAAATACAACTCATACATTTTTTAATCGACAAATTAGAATCCAAGAATCCAAGTCTCCTAGTTGAGATCTGACAATAGTGGGACTCAACAGTTCGGAAAATTTCCATGTGGATATTAACTTTTTATAGACTCATCTGTTTTATTTGAAGATCCGTTTATTCCTCTCTGATCAGTTTTAGCAAATACTCCGATTTCGTTAATAATTGCTAATGCTTCCTCTACTGGACCGTGAGTTATGTTTAGAGTTAAAAAAAAAGGTTTTCAAACACATGTCACCTTCTTCGCCTCTCTTAATAAATACGATCTGCTGTTATTCTTATTCTGTCCTGTTCTTGTCCGAACTTTTAGTTAGTTTGTTTGAAACATGATTTATTATAAAATCCTTTCGGCGAAAATAAACTAGCTCCAAAAATTCAGCAAAACTTTTTTCCTAAAATCGATATCTAATTTTAAAGTGCAATTCCATCTACATGAATCACCGTTAATATCTTTTGGTAATTTACCAGGTTTTAAACCAGTTTTTGTTTTATAAGGTTTTCCTGATTTTCTTAATTTTCATTTCGCCTCCACTACTTTACATTTGGTGATTTCCATCTGGATATTTTTTTCTGTACCTATTCCTTCTTCATCAGATGCACCCAGTTCTCTAGAATCACAAGGCTCATACAAATTGCTGCGCTGTCAGTATCAGGTTGATACGGTTTATCATTAATTCAATTAATTAACGATTGCAATGAGCATTTCTCCAATCAATTCAGTGAGTAATCATCGAACATAATTTAAATTGACTAATCAAATCTAATTCAATTCTTCAAACTCATACAATTTAAGAAATCCACCAATCAAGGTCATAAAGATTAATGTAGTAAATACTATAAAAATAAATTGGGAAATTAAGATTTAATACGCTTAAAAATAAAATCTCGAATCCCGCGTAAACACTAAAAGCACAGCGCCGTGTGAAAAATATAATCCTCAAGTAAAACTCGATCCGCATAGAAAAGCATATAGACATTTTTACATACGCAAATTCTTTCGCGCCAGAAAAGAGCGGGAAATCGGCAAAGCGCTCCACAAAGTTTGATCTCATGCCGCCTGTTGTTAGCCGCCTCTCATCTTAAAGATGTGTGAGTGTTTATTCACACGTATAGGATATTTTCACATTTCAATATTTGTACAAAATTTGTTAGTCTTATTATTTTAAGTTTTACAACTTAACGTATGTTTCACCCACTATATTTTTAACGATTCGTTAAAATTTGCACTATTTTGTGCTTTCGACGTATTCGATTGGGTATTTGCTCCCGCATATTAGCAGAAGGCATTTTCAATGCAATATTTCTAAGATTTTGACTGCATAATGCTACCCACCACCGTTTGGAAAGTACCACTACTTACATTGTTTTAGATATCGGTCACAAAAGCAATGCACCATTGAAAACAGTTATCAACAAAAATCCATATCGAATCAGGTATACATAAACTACGTCATTAAATTTTCGGCCGAATTATTTGATTTCGTTAGTGATTTTATATTAGAAATTAATACAATACGTCCAATAGGCATCAGTAATGGGTTTCAGAGGCTCGACCGTGTCTTAATGAAAGAGTATAGATGGTTTCCACTTTTGAAGAAAGAGCAAACTCCCAAAATACATATCGTTCATTATCCTATTTAAATCAGAAATGTTCTGAAGTTTCAAACATGTTTAACAGATTAAACATGAAAATAGGTTTTAAAACATGCAAACCAAACATGAAAATAGGTTTTAAAACATGTAAACCTTTTAACCGACAAATCTATTTTAACAAAAAGTCTAGTATATACGTTATCTTGCGGTATATGCTCGGTAACATATATAGGGCTGACTTCCAGATCGTTCCATATCAGGTTCAAGGAACATCATGATTGCATTAGGTTAAACAAGATTTAAGTCCCTCATGTTGAAGACCACATTTTATCTTCTGATCATAAATTTGACTTAATGTGTGATTCCATTATTTTAAATACATGCCACAACACTAATCAACTACAATTTCCTGAACAAATCTTTATAAACGATGCAATAAGAAATAGTAATAACCTATTAAATAAGCAAATAACTTTTGACTATAATGATTGTATACAGTATTGACGGTTATTTATATAATTGATTTTATATAAACTATTAGATTTTATCATTAGGTAATAGTTTAGTCATATCAATCGTAGTTGACAAAATGAACACAATCTTTTTGTTTGTAATGATTTACATATAAGTTCGAATTTGACTATATAAACAGCCTGTATGATGTTTAAATTTTTCCTGAACTTCTATTTCGTTTTGTCCTAAAGACACTGATGCAGCTTTTACTTCGGCGAGTATTTAATTAAGATTATAGTAATAAATTGTAGTTGTTTTCCTAAATAATATATGAAGATCATCATTAAAGTAATAAGTTTAATAGACCATCATCTTTAGAATAATAAGTCAATAATTTAATGCAAGTAACTCAGGTATTTAAAAAAATCATTTATAGCAGGATGCACAAATATGCTGCTTATAGTAAAATAATTAACCGTTTCTTCTGTTCTTTTTCATACTTTAAGAAGTAATAAAACTCATGTAAGACGATGCATTTGCATTTAATTCTAGTTGTCTAATATATAATACATAGTCCAATAATACATGGGGCAATTATTAAGTCTTTTGGGGGACATACTGCTACAACAAATCATTCATTTAATTATTTAGTTATTTTTCGGTATTCTTTCCTGGTATAATGCCTTTATTAAATTGGGCGAATTTACTCACTACTTCCAGTCGAATTTATTCGCTGCTACCAATCTCGCCCAATGTAATAAATAGAGGTAGTAGCCTATTCGCTATACGCTCGCGAATAAAGTTGACTATCTGTCTACTTTTGTCGATAAATTTATTAAGAACATAGAGAAATGAAAGGATATTCGACTAGTAACTATCTGGGAAGATAAATGAAATTATATTTCCGCAAATTTAAATTTCCGCGATATGGCATTTTTTCCGAAGCCTTTGTCCCACATGTCATCTGTCAAGTTTGGTTATGATGAACAGATTTACATCAGATTTGTCGTACTAGAAATATCTAAATGACTCATGTACATTTTTATTACAAATTAGTCAAGCCCATGTATGGCTCTAGAGTTATACTGTGTTAGAGATTTATTCAGATTTATTCACTTTGACCGATAATTTATATAATAATCTGAGACTAAAGATTAGTTGTTTTCCATAAGGCAAATCCATACAGCACTCCGCTTCAAAACTCAGCTGCTCAAGGTCTAATAAAGGACGAGTATGGCGGCAAAATAATGTACGAATTTCTGGGTTCGGAGTAGAAAATATATTGTCAAATAGGCGAAATATCAGTAACGAAAAAAGTTAAAGCCATTAAAGAGAATGTCGTTCGAAATAATATTTTAGTCAAAGATAATTTCTTTATTTCAAAAAATATTGCTTCACAAAAAAGCAGTCTTCGATTTATAGGACACAAAATATTTACTTAGAAAAATTGGCCCTGAACGATGATGATGGCCCTGATACGATGGTCCTGAATGATGACCCTGATGCGATGACAAAAGATATATTTGTAATGATGGGATATCTACTAGCCATTATTGAATGAATGGGTTGTATGATATCGTGCATAGTTATGTATAAACATTTTAGACATTAATTAATTGTATTTATAAATTATATTTAAATTTCTATCTCTGATTATTTATCAATTATTTTTTAACAATTGGTATGCCGACCAACTTCCATTATAATGCTTTTTCAATCGGCTGCACCGTAGTAAAAATACACCATTTTTGAGTATAGTGCTTATAGCATAATGTTCTTTCAGTAGTCTAAAAGTACAATGGTGAGAAGAAAACTGTATTTTTTGTATTTTTTTACTGAAAATATTTAATTTATTCAAGAGGTCCGAAAGGCACCCTTTTATGGTTCCCTGTATATTTTCTTATATATTTATTGTCTCTGTTTCAATCCATTACATACCTATTATTAATTGTTTTAATCTATTATATGTACTTATTTCTCTATACATTGCAAATGTTTATTATTATATTCAGATTGTAGGTATGAAAATATTATAAAATTAAGTCAATCAATTATTTTCATTTCATCGATTTTTTTCTATATTTGTCCTATATGTATATTGTACTTAAATCTTTACTTGACTAAAATCAGATTTTCAGGTTAAGACATTTATTGTTATTGTAGTGGAATTTTGGAATTATTCCCTATTATTTTGTTGCAAAACTCATGTATCTAGTTTTGTATAATTATTTTATTGATAGATAATAAATATCGACATATGCAGACACTACGTGTTTCTAAAGAGATTTCAATTAACAATTGTTTGTTAAACATACAATCAACGACATTAGTTCAATGTAATTACAAAAGCGATTGCACTAAATGGGTTAAATCTTAAGTATGGAAATGCAACGACCTAATTTTAGGCGTTTGCTTTGCGAAATGTATATATAATTAGATTTAAATATAGTGAACATTCATTAAATATTCATAAAAAACATTGATATTCATGACCATTCACAAAAGATTCTAATTATAATTTATCTTCATAATGTAAATATTCATTATTATAATTTATTCAGATTTTAAATCACATTAAATATATTATTTTATTTTATAACTATGTACACACTGTAAATAAACGTTAACTTAAGTGTTATTTAATTCCTAATAGGCTCGTATAAACTAATTATTTTAAACTCTAATTCGAATATTCGAGTATTTCGAATATTCTCCTGAGGGAAGAATATCACATTGTCTGTGCGTCAATTCATATTTATTATTAAATAGCTTTGGTTAAAACGCTAGATAGAATGTTTATTTACATTCACGTCGATGTTATACGAAGATTCTTTTATTATCATCATAATACGCATTTTACAGCAACGACTCTGCAGCTCAGTGGATAGAGCGTTACACTTCTATTCCAGAGGTCGTTGGTTCGAATCCAGTTCCCGACGTTTTGTCATACTGAAGATTTGATTAAATCCTGTTGCAATTAAAATCTAAACAACACAACACCATCTAGCGTAGAATGTGAAGCACTTGTATATGCAACCAACAACAGTCGAAAAAAGCAGTTTGTATTATCGACATGGCTAGTAAAATCGCTTGGGTGCTAGCTATGGGCAACAGTTACAAGATGTCGGAGGTTACAGTTCGCGCTCGAATTGTTGTTATTTCCTATTTATTATGCCAGTTGTTGGAAAAAAGAAATTGCTTTGTACATATAAAAAGAAAAGAATTTGGATTGAAAATTCGACTGTGAGATGAGAGAAGTATGGCACATCCTGTACATTACTACGAGAGTTGGAAGATGAAGATACTAAAACCTACCGAAATATTCTAATAATGAACGGAACTCAGTTTGATAATTTATTACAGGTGATTGATCGATTAATTATGAAAGCTAACACTCAAATGAGAATGGCGATACTAGCGAAAGGGAAATTGGAAGTAACGTTACTAGCTACTGGTGATACATTAAAGTCTTTATAATATCTTTTTCTTTAATGTACGATTCCAATATTTATACTCGAACTGTTTACAGCGATTAGTCAGGTGCTGGAACCAGATGCTATCTGTAAACAATTTTTTTCATCTATTCTCACTATCAATCCATCTAGCATCCCATTACCAATCATACATAATTTTTTTTTAAGATTTCGTTTTAAATCTAATTTTTCAATAGCCCTTCAGTTGACACAAAATAATGGCGTCTGGTCTTAAATTAAAAAAAAACTCAATAATGTCATCACTATTCCATTTCATTATTTCAAAATGAGCACTTAATATTTAAATAACAGGTAAGTACACAATTACTTGTGAGACATGTGAATATTTTTGCGCGACTAAGGGCCGCTTTTACAGTTTAAAAGTAGTTTAATCTTATTCTGGACATAAAGTCATAACATTCGTTTTACAATCTTGGAATAAAATCAGTATAGAATAAACAAAAGAGTAGAGACTGCTGTTACTTAAGCGACTACCACTAGCTTATGCTAATAGTATACACTCTATCTGGCGTGGCGAACAGAATACTATAGGCGCGTAACACGGCTGGTTGCGCTGCTGTTACTGTTGTCAAGCGTCTACTTCCAATTCCGCGGCAAACCCAGTAGAAGTATCCAGTCCTATTGACACATAACAACAGATTGGGGTGCTGTTACTGTTGTCGAGTAACTAAGCCTTACCACGTGACGCCAGTTAAAAGCATACACTCAAGTATATTCGGAAGTAAGTTGTAAGGAAAGGATAGGAAGAGGCTATTCATAAACACATGCAGTACAACTAATATGATGTAAGTTATATAATGTTGCTTACCAACACGTATAGCGGTAGACAAATGTCGCTGGTCGCTATTGACTCGGTTGGTGGTGCTGCTAGCTAGTTTGGACTGTTTTCGACGGCTCAAAGACAGGAACTAATTTAAAATACAAAAAGGGGCCCTATTTATAGGGCAAGAACCATGTTAATATGTAACTACTAACCACAGAACGTGTGAAAACCGTCGCACATTACGTTGTACGGTTATCCATACAAAAGAGTGTCCGCACGGGAGTTGAACAGAAATTAAACCATATACTATACATTATATCGGTGCGTACCAGCGATTAGCGACAATATATATTCATGCAGGCTTACGTACGTTAACACATAAGGACAAGGATCATCCCCCCCCCCGCTCTCACTCTCACATATTAAAGCAAGTAAATAATACATTTAGCATGCCTGTAATGCCCCGATGACAAAATTAATGTCTTAGAATTTCATTTTTGAAAAAATTCTAATGTTATAATATAATAATTTGAATGTACATTTATAGAATTTATTTACGTAGCAAACGCTACTAAGATGTTCAAGAAATTTGGGGTTTTTCATATTGCAATTTATGTACGCCATGATTGATGCGTATTAGGACGTGATGGAGACGTTATTTATGAAAATAGATTAAAGAGAGTGATTCTTAGGGTTAAATTATTGAAATTTATAATAATTTGAAAATTTAAATTGTAGCTTTATTTAAATTAAAATACTATTACAAAAGTTAATCCTGTTATACAGTAACTAGATTATTGTCATTACATATTTATAACTTGAAAATTTCAAAGAAAATATTGAAGAACTATCAATATGTCAAAATACATTTTAAGTATCAGACAGTTAGTAATCAGTTTTACAAACTGTCAAAAGGTCAAACGTTTACTAAAAGGTCAAACGTAGAAACTAAATTCCCTAAATGACCTAAAAATAAAATGAGGTGGATCCAGAAGTATTCGAACAATCGAATAGTGCCACAGTTTAGATTTTTAATTTTACTATATGAATATTGAGCTAATAAACCACAATAGAAGAAATGTCACAAATAACCCTTATAACAATGAAGCACAAAGGAAACCAGATTTTTTTATTTTACGTAGGAAGTGGAGAAACCTTCAAAAGGCGAAGGATGCCCGATGCATCCCACAGGGTGGGATTTTTACCCACTAAAATTCCACTCCCTGTTGGGATTGTATATTGTTGGGAGATTGGAGAGTTTGTTTGAATGAGGCTTTAGGATTTATCATCCTCTTCAGCCTGGAACTGATTAGCCTGGAACTGGTTAAGGAAACCAGAGACACCCTCTCCAATTTATAATAAATGAACCCCAATGACTTTCAAGAAATCTGATAGGTCATACCCGACCTGCTTGTTGATTAAATCATCCCCATTTTCCACTCATTTATATATATATATATATATATATATATACATTTGATCTAAGGTGTTGATATACACATTAACTTTTGTCCATGTATTTTGATTTAAGAAATGCAATAATTTAAATTTCCAAATTATTATAAATTTTAAAAATGTTTTATTAGTCATTCTCGTTAATCTATTTCCATAAAGAACGTCTCCAGAACATTTTAGTACGGCATAACTCATGGCGTACATCAATTGCAAGATAAAAAAGTAAAATTTCTTAAATAACTTAGTAGCTTTTACTACGTAACTAAATTGTATAATTGTACATTTAAATTATTATATTATAGAATTAAAATTTTTCCAAAAACCAAAATGTTTACGCATTAATTTTGTCACAGTGGCTTTAAAGACATGCTGAATGTATTATTTACGTGCTTTAATCAATTTACTGTTAATAACACTGAAACGTATAAAATTCAATATTTAATAAAGCTTTCTTATTTGTTTATCTCTAATAACGAACTAATTAATTCCCGAATTAATTTACTTATCTTATCATGTGTTTATCACATCTTTATTCTAAAAAATAGGACAGGAGAAAGGTAACCCATCAGTATTTATTTATTTAATACATACAATAACATATACGGACAGACATTTCTATACTCGGGACCTAATTCTATATTGACTGTCCCGAATTTATTTTTTTTTTCTTTTATTTTATTTTATAAGAAACTTTGTTACAGCAGATTCTAAGAGAATAAAATTATCCTGTGTTTTGGTTGGCTGGTTCAACATAAGTGTGAATTGTGAAATGTGTGTATATGTCAATTATATGAAACCTGAGTTTAGGTGAATTTGTGTAACAAATTATTATAGTAATTTAAAAAGAATGGGGATATTTCAGTATTCTATTCTGATGAAGAATTTGAAATTATTCCAAGAATATCCCATATTTTTGTTGTTGTTTCAAATAAAATCTTTAGCTTTGAATTCTAAAATATCTTTGTGACTGTAAATGTGCCTAACCTATATAGGTAACTGTACATACCTATTACACTTTGTATATCTCCACTAAGATCTATAAGAACTTTAATTTTATTTTAAATACAGCTTGCATGTAATATCAACATCAACAAGTAAAATATTAAAATTTGGCGGTCAACAATGCGCCTGCGCTTTAGTTAGTTTTGTCACCATCATTTTTCGATTTTTTTTCGCTTGTAATAGGAATAAGTATTCCACGGACGCAAATGCGTGATAAAACGCAACTCTCATTATACCGGGTATAACGTATAAATAAATTTGTTCTTCGTATAGTTATTCCTAACTTTATACTGCCATTGTAAAACCGAGCCTAAGCCAGTTTAATAGTTAAGTGTAATGAGATTAGTTGCTATATCTGTACTCGCAGCCTTTGCTTGCTGACTTGCAATGAGTAATGTTGCCCAATTTAATCTGCTTTGTTGGTTTGTAGGTCATAGATTCCAAAACCATTGACCCATAACTGGCGTAAATCGAAAACTTTTGCACATGAACATAGGCACTTAGTGATGTGCCTTTACTCAAAGAACGTTTTTTTTTTGTTTGGTTTTTTCGTTTATGTTTGGAACCTGATGTAAAGCGACATTCAAACTTATTCCAAATAGGAACAAGATTAAAGAAACTTGTACCTATTAAATCTCATAGATACATGTTCCTATTATTCCTAAAACCTATGATACATTAAGGCCATGAATTGGAAAATATGCCATTCCATATGCAGTGAAGATGATGAACAAGATGTGCCAGATGCTGTCTTCAATTCTTTAGAATTACCTACAGAGGCCCCTCAAGCTGTATGCCTGCATGAAAATGACGCAGAAAGTGACAAAAATGATTGATGAAAATAACGATATCCCAGTTGCACAAAATCTGCTTGCAACAAATATTTTCACGTGGTCGCAAATATTCATGGGCCAACAAACATTCCCAATGAGGCAGAATCACAGTATTTTATTTTGTTATTCACAGAAGAATTTGTTTACCATATCATGTTTCAAACTAGACACAGAAGCAATTAGCGTTTGTATAGGTGTTTCCTAAGCTTAAAAGTCGCGAAT
>WYDF02309424.1:0-15067 GCA_009867245.2 Adranes taylori | reverse complement strand
CAGTTGTTTGTCTTCAGGGTTATATCTCGCGTGGTAGGCATTTCAGTGGTAGGCGTTTCAAGCACACTGAAATGCCTGCCACGCGAGATATAACCCTGAAGACAAACAACTACTCATCAGATTACAAGTTAGAATACAACTAGCGTGTTTTAATAGATCCGTGTTTTTAATTTATTACTCCACATTTAAACTACCAAGATTATTAATTTAATTTAGGTAATTTTCAAAAACTGCCATTGCCGAATAGAATAGGCTACTTGATGATAGAATGCGCTCGATTCAAGTCAAGGTGTTTTAGATTGCCTAGAGGAAACGTGTAGTCGTCGATTGATGCAACCTAGGCTGCATCAACCTGAAGGAGAAGAGAACATCATGAGAGCTTTAAATAAAATTACCATTAAGGACGTTGTGTACGAAGTTAGTGATTCATGGAGTGAAATTAAATCAGAAAGACTGGCAAAATCATGGAAAATATTCCACACAAAGATAGAGAGTACAATGAAGACTTGGACAAAGAAAACTATGTGTTTGTGAGTTCTCTCATCAAAAAATTGCCAGAATCCGAACATGTAGATAAGGCAGATGTTTTAAAATGCTATTGCAATTGTGGATATGTTAAATGGGGAGTAATGTAGTATTAATTGAGGATGCGGAGATAGAAGCATACCCTTTTCGAGACTTATTAGTAATGAATAGGTTTTTACTGTACTCATGGCTATAATGCGTTACACTGAAAAGCAACCCGAAACGTGAGCTCAATTGATATTCTACTATTTAGACGTTCACACGGCATTGCTTCAAGAAATCGGTGCACTTGACACAACCTTAAAATGCTTTTGGCGCCTAAGGTTTTACAAACAAATATGCTTTACTGTAAGCAATCTGTTTCGAAGTGTATTTGCATAATTTTAGTTTCTGCTTTATTAAGACTTTTAAGTTTAGTTCACCTTATGCAGTGTAATATTATTGTTGAGTAATTAAAATTTTCTTTGTGCATTTCATAGTTCGAGTTTTTCGATAGTTCAAGATTGATTCCATCCCGCTCAGCTCAAATTACCGAAAATGATACACAAAGTGAAAAAGTAACAAACAGATTTTGCAATTATTTGCTGACATACACTTGATCTTTAATTATATTACTTACTTTCCATTTCTTCAGCCATACCAGTCATTAATACCGTTTTGTACTTGGCATTCTTTTCTTGATAGGATGTAATATATGTGACGTCATGACCTTTGTTAGCCAATTCTTCCATTAGCTTTATTCCCAAACTATAGTGACTGTGGGCGGGAAATGGAAACACTCCCAGAATTTTCGCACCAGAAATACATTGCGATGTAGAAATTGTTATAAGCAAAATGGCTGCTAACTTCATAATGACACGTTTCGTCCTATATAATTTTATTATTACAATTGATGCGAAACGATATGTATATTATTTATGTTTGATACATCAGGTTGATGCAACCTTGAACCTTCATTCGCAATTATAATGATTAATATACTTACTTGTGACATGCTCAAAATACTTATGATTTCTTTTTATCAAAATTTGGCCTTATTGATTAATGCTAATGAATAATTTCATCGTTTTTATTTAATTATTTGAGATATTCTTTTATTATGATATTTGTTATTATTAATCATTTAGTATTCAATATATGTGAACATCACGTAACTTTCCGTATTTCTTTGCTAGAGTTTTGGCCAACCGCATTAAACCATATATTCATTGGTAAACTACCCATCTTCTATTTACAGTGGGATCTAGTTATAAGTATTCCTTCCAGTGGGCAGAAGATACTGATTTTGCTTTTGAAAAAATTAGTTTAAACCGTTTTTATTTAGAATAAACATGCCAAAGGTGTTACAATAAACATTTTGAACAATTCTACCATATGGCAAGTGGTATTTGTACCTTTATTACTGTAATAAAACTACTAGCAAATAATTAATTATTATAAGTAGACCGAATTTCACAACAAATTTGTGTAACACTTATGCTAATGAAACCATATTACGCGAACACTATTTTTTATGCACTAAAGATAATATTGTCGCGACCGCAGGTGCGACTTAATATTTTTAGGAAATTATTCATAAGTTTTCGAGCTTAAGTACCAGAGAATATTCAGTTAATTTATTTAGCATTAGATAAGTAAAAGACTGATTTTGATTTGAATACCTTTAATTAAAATAATATTGTGAAACAGTTGATCGGTAGAAAGAAAATAAAAATTAATCGAATATAGATTCAGGTGAAGAATTTTAGAATTGAGTAATTCATAATAATTAGTAACTCAAGCCAAAGTAAGTTACTTTGTTTGAAGGTAGAACTTTAGCTTACATACGAGGAGAGAAAGCAGCCATGACACTTTACTTTACTAATGCACTCTTCTATCGTAACGATGATCATATTATTTATTAATAATTCGTAATCGTTCCTCATGCCTTTTCTAAGCATATATATTTTTGAAGAAAATTTTCCCACCAATAGTTGTTTAGGATAATATTCGATTAGCACAGAAACCCATAGCTGTAGACGCTAGAAGTTCGACAACATTAAAATAGTAAACATTGCCTGTATTTAAATTCGAATTTTAGGGGGGGGGGGTTAACCAAGTTGAAACCATCCTTTTTTTCAAAATTGTAATAGATATGTGATCAATTTAAACCCCTCCCAAAATTATAATTTGCACTCGTTTCTGTTAACAACATTTATTAAATTGCACGAGTACTTTACAGATCTCTTAAAACGAAACTATTGTTTTCTAAATGTATAAAAATATACAGGGTGTTACTAAAATATTTGTTGAACATTTTTTTTTTGCTTAAAATTGGTTCAATTGATAAGATTGAATGGTTCTGATTGGCAAAATTGAGGTCCTTTAATCTTGGGACTGTTGAGAATTTTTTCAAGGTCATATTATTCCCAAGATTACGTGATTCCCAAGATTTCTTAAGTATTAAAGGAATATTTGATAAGAAAAAACACCCTATACACATATTAAATTGTGATTATAGAAAAAATAAGTTTCAAATAAAATCGAAGGGGTTTTAGGTAATCTATAAAAAAAGTGTCTGAGATACATAGGTGGCAACATTGCGCTTCGTAGAAGATAGAGACATGGAACTAATTTCAATCAACGCATAATAGAAGGCACTATATTTCAGCTTCCTAGTTTTAAAACTGAATTTCTGAATTACAAAAAATGAAAACAACCACTTTCGCGTGCAAATCGTGTGCAACTGCCTACCAAGTTTCATCTAAATCGGTCCAATAGATTAGGAGAAATCTTAGAACATACACACAGGATATTGAAAAATGTACCCTTCCTTGAGCAAGAAAAAATTTTGTGGATTTTTTTTATGGTAAATTGTTCCTCTTTGATAAACATGTAAACGAATTGCAGTAATATTGTCACACCGGCTGAAGGGTAGTGCCTGGGGATTGATCAAATGGTAGAGTTAATATAATTACTTGAAATCAAAGACATTGTATTGTAGACGGGAAATAAAATAATGAAAGATCATTTTAAAGTATTTACATTTAATTAAAAATATATTTTTAGTTTACTTTACAAACATAGTTAATAATGCCAATAAATTAGTTTATATTTAGTTAAACCTGATAGGCCTTCCATAATTAAAGAGTAGTAAATGAGTTTTAAAGAGGTTACAGTTAATTAACATTATAATATAAGTTGTTTTCAAATTATTAACGTAAACACAAGTTAAACATCTTACTAAACCAACTTTCGCTATTAAATGAACTGTAATTAAATCTAGATGAAGTTACAATTAAATTACCACATGACAATAGATAATCTTAATTTGGTTAAACTTAAACATGTTTAACAAGCAGCCCTTTGCATTTTCATAATTTAATAAAAATAGACCTTGCATTTCTGTGTCGCTAGAAACGCCGTTATCAGTGAAGGTAATAACTATTATTTTTAATTAGAAAATAGATAATTCATAAGGTATGGGTCCCTCGTTCTAATAATATGTAAATTTGAAATTAAGAGATGATAAATTGTATCTCTGAAAAAATTTAGCTCATCCGGGAATCGAACCCGGCTCTCCCGATTTTCGGTCGGTTGTTTAGCCCACTACACTAACGAGCCATGAGTTTTCAAAGAACAAATGATTTTATATGTGTTACAATCTCGCATGCTATCGTCTACAAGAGTTTTATTTATAAACAATTATTCGCAGCTGCCTGCACGTATCGTCAATACATAGTTTTTTGTCATCAGATAGGTGTCGCTACTAGTATTGTTTTTGAATAGCTTTTTGCCGGCTCGCAAATACTTTAATTTTAAAATAGATAATTCATAAGGTATGGGTCCCTCGGTGTAATAATATGTAAATTTGAAATTAATATAATATCAGAGTTTTATTTATAAATAATTATTCGCGTGCAGGCAGCTGCGAATAATTGTCTCGTACACCTTAGCATGCGAGATTGTAACACATATAAAATCATTTGTTCTTTGAAAACTCATGGCTCGTTAGTGTAGTGGGCTAAACAACCGACTGGAAATCGGGAGAGTCGGGTTCGATTCCTTGATGAGCTAAATTTTTTCAGAGATACAATTGATCATATTAATTTCAAATTTACATTATTTTTAATAAGAATACAATTTAACTTAACCCTATATTAGTAACACCCCGAATTTGTTACAAAAGAACTAATGACCCGTCATTCATACGGCAGAAATAAAAAAAATATTTGAAGTTGTACTGTACTTTTTCTAAAAAAACTTTTCTTCTACTATAAATTGTAAATTGTAACAAAAGTTTTTTTATTTACGTTAAAAAAATAAATTCAGATTATTAAAAAATATTAATTTATACGAAAAATTATAAATGCTTGAAAACTTCAAAAATCTCAAAATCTGCATTTAGGTAATAATCACATATTTTCGACGCATTCTGGACACATTTTCTTAGCACATTCTAAACAAATAGCTTTCTGACTTCAAAAAACAAAGGTAGGCTGTTCTGCGTTTCAATTTGTAAAGACACGGGGCTCAATTCTTTCGTTTTTCTAATTTTTCCAATTTAGTTTCTGGATTACTTACTTCTGGTATACGAAATATACGATTAATGGTCTGATACAGATTTCGCTGTATGTGAGGGTTGTTTGATCGACGTTAAAGTTCAGGTGCTACTAACTTTCCTAAAAAGACTGGTCTTTCTAAATGGTTAGTATCCCTGAATGACTCAAACATCACAAAAGCATTAACTGTACTGATATCAAATAATTGAAAAAAGAAAATTTAGATTGGCTAGTGGCATGTCCTACGACTACAACAGAATTTTGCACACTTTTCGTATAAGGCATCTACACCTCCTTTCGTACAATTCTAATCCATTATCATGTATGGCTTTTTTGTTGTAGGATCATCACCTTTATGGTGATGGCTGGAGGATACTAAAATGTTATATTTCTATTTGTATGATAGAGTGGTTGAGTCAATTGTAATACTGCTTGAGTTGGTTTGGAGTAGTTCTTATCACCAGCAGGTAAAACCCTGCCATCCGAATTTTTGCCTCTATAAATATATCCATTAAAGAAATATCCAATACGTACAGCACACAATTTTTAATCCATATTTTACTGGTGGTATTTTACTGGTAACTTCCTATCGTATATGACGCCTGACAATTTTTAACAAATAAATTACATATTTTAGTAATTGGTGCTGCTGGAGACTCTTTGTATAATTCGATCTTCAGTATTATCAAATCTAAAACATTTTAATAAGAAAGCAAATTGTTCTTTGCTCACAATACATCTTATTATATCTCTGCCTGTACCATTTGTAGCAAACAGAGTATTTATGCTTCCATTTGTTTGATTACAAAGTAACGTAAACGCTAATACTCCGAAGAACGCGCAAAGCTCAATTTTATCTAAATCTTTCAATGTTGGTGAAGTTATTCTAACATATTTGTTGCGCTGCTCTGTTATTTTTTTATTTCTCCACTTTAAAATTACATAGTTCATTCGTAAATAACAGTTTCCAGGCTGTTAGTGCATCATCACTCTTGGTTCCTAATTAGACGCCAGGTATTTTATTACCATATTTTCTTGTAAACGTTGCCCTCTATTATTGCAGGTAATGATGACCATTTATATCTATTTTTCCCGTAATAATATATTTTTGCTCACAGTTTCCTCATCTTGGTCAGTTTCCTCATCACTCTCATCCATATTTTCTTGAGTGTACTCAACGTCAAAATTGTAGAACCAATTTCTTCCCCGTTATTACTTCTTTCTATAATATAGAAACCTTGTCAAAATTATCTATTCTGATTTTATTGCAAAACCCCTACCTTCTTCTACTTCCGAATCAGTTTCATGTTCACTAATTATGACTTCATTTTTATCCTACTAGGTCTGTCGTCCAACCTAGCTAAATGTAACACAAATAATAATCGTACGTCTCTTAGACGGTAAAAGAACTTAGATACGCAATCAAAAGAAAACATATGAACACTGGAGCATGCTTTTAGCATTATAAGCTTATATCAGTATAAAAGTAAATTACATAGATTGGGAATATGCATGGTTAACGAAATCGTTTATTATTGTTAGCGCTGCCGTCTGTGAGACGGTGCGTTAGTAATTAAGGGTTAAACTGAACTTTATGACTTCAACTTTCAATTGAGAGATAATTAGCCTACAACTGCTTCTTATATACTCTCGTTCAGGAATTTCTCCTTGAACCAGTTCTAGCAGAAACTTGACATTGGAAAACCGACCAACGAAAGAATGCAGTTCATTTCCTTTCGCGTGCGTTTAAAAGCTTAAAAGCTCTAATAATAATTATAATTGCCAACTCATGCGCGCCATGTATTTTTTATTCAAATATTCCACTTCTAAATGCATGTATAAGGTTGTCCTATAAATTCCCTAATTTATGTATTATTTAAATATTTACTAGAACCCTTATATTTCCGCTACGCGACAATACGAATACAATAGACGTACTAAGGTGAAATAGAAAAGCTTTTTAAACCATGAATGCTATATATCTCTACATACTATTCGCACGGATAGCTCTAACGTCGTACGAATAGCTATTCATACATTTACCTGATTCATAAGTATTTGGTATAACGTAAATTTTCGGTTTAAGAAAATTTGTTAAAAAAAACAATTTATTTGAAAATGATTTGAAAATTACAAAATAATTGAAAATAATAAAATATAGGTAATATACTTGAATATATGCTTATATAAACTTGCTACGGAGTCACCAGACGTCTGTCTCGCTGAACACTTGTGTTTCACACGGACAGCGCCCCGTACAACTACTAACATATACACTCAAACATAGCTCCATATTATTTATATGACAGATAGAAAGGATAGAAAAAATTAGATCGTCTTACAAATAACCATCAAATGTAGTAAATATTAGAACCTCTTACAAACAACCATAAAATTTCTTTGCGATAATTTTTTTATATTGTAAAAGCATTGGTAAAAGTATCTACGAGAAAGTAGTGGAGTAAAATTAGTGCATCTAAGATGTGCTAATTATACTATTAGTTAATGTTGTCCAAAACTTTGGAAATGTCTGTAACGAATAGAAATGAAAGAAACTGAAATTTTAAACTAAATGGAAATAAAACAATCTTTAAGTTCTCATTGATTTACTTCTGTTTTTTAGATGTATCAGTTAACAAAGTATTATTTTTTATGGTTCTGCAAATCCATTTCAAAAATTTTGTTATTATCGTAATGATAATACAAATACTGATTGTTAGAAATACAGTGATATCCAGCCCTACAATAGCATACCATTTCAAATTCATGGCACCAGTTCTCAAGTGTTTAGCACCATTATGTCGTATTACATATTCGATCCAATAAATGGCTGTTTCCATTGGTTTAAGAGGCCTGTCGCGTATTATTTTAGATAAAATCTTTGCGTTGGCAGTATAAAACCTGAAAATTTAGATGCTTTAGATATATTCTTCGTGTATTTATAAGTTTCCGGTTGTAAAAACAGTATAGTCCATCTAACCAGAGCGTGTATGCGATTTTCTGTAGACAATGAAACAAAATTTAGGCGAAATATGTGATAAAGACAGGTATCTTTAAGATCCCATTCAAATTGACAGAATAACAAACAGATGGGTTATAACTTTTACAATGGGACCTGGAAAGCATTACTTATTACAAGCATTTATATTACTTGTTAATGCATTACTTGGAACTGAAACCTTACTTGTTACACTGGTGGAATAAGTCGATTATCAGTGTATCCATAACTTACGGAGCATTGATGTGATGGAAAACGACACTCTCGGTTAAGACAAACTACAAACTGTCCTTTGTACAGAAAACTGCGTGCGTTTGTATATCAGGAATTATGAAAACGGCGGGATTTGAGGTGCTGCTAGATCTTCCGCTACTAGGATTGATAAAGATTACTGGGACTTAAATCGAACTGTATATTTTCAGTCTACAATATATTCAGAAACAATGAGGTAATCGTAGTCTAAGGTTTGTGGAGAGAATACCCTCCTATCGTTCCGGAATCTGTTTTAGTCTGGTTCACAGACGCTTTGTGGAAATATAGGAAAACAATGGAAAGTCCTGCTCTCTAGACAGATGTTTTTCAAGCCGAATTATATGCAATCCTCAATTGCGTACAGGAAAACATAAAAAAGAAATATACCAAACAACGGGTTTTTATAGAAAGCGACCGCCAGGGGGGCACTTCAGACGCTTAACAACACCAAAAACGAGTTTGGAATGACGGACAAATACATCCGTACCATCCAGACGAATACGGATGATATTTTGTTTAACTCTATGCAGATTGTACATAACCACAATTCACTTACGCTGATATAGGCACCAAGACACAAGGACATTGTAAGCAACGAGTAACAGATGCATCAGCACAGAAACGATCTAGCACAAATTTCACTTGTTCGGAGCTGGCTCTGGGAATACATGCTGGTTCTATTAGAGCAGCGATAAGAAAATCGACCATTCAAAAAATATAGTGTTGGGCAAATCAGCTGGTAAGTGTTTCATAGAAAAGCTTAGTAAAACCGAAATCGCAGATTTGCTGGAACGTGGCAGGAAGAAAATCAAAATGATAACTGACCTGTAAATGGGACACGCACCTCTGAGGTTACATGTGAAGTAAATTTATCTACACCCTGCAGAAGTAGAGTGTAGGTTGTTTCTGGACGACACAGCCTTCTGTTTGGGGCGAGACAGCTCAACATACCTTATGGAAAACACGAGAACATTGAAAATATATTCTCTGTGAAGATTTGAATAACAATCTGAATGAAAATAATCATATCCAAAAATTACTAATCAACTTGATGAAGCATGACTCTGCTTATAAAACACTGGTTAAAATGTTTAATGAATCAGAATAACTGAAAGTTTACAACTGTATATAATTATAAATTCCACACATTTCAGGAGAGACATAGCTTGCGCATAATAAATAGTTTTTTGGAGTTAAGCTAACATTTGAACAAAATATTCCTAACATAAAAGATTGAGGCTTTAAATTACTCGAGCGATAAGAATAAAATTTCATATGATTAGGACAAGTAAACTTTTTTAATCCAGCAAAAGAAGAACCCCATGAACAGTCTATATTACAAATTTAATATCCAATTTCAGGAAACTAACAGAATAAGGAATTTCATAAAAAGGAATGTTAGACCCGAGTTGAATGTAATTAGTATATTGAACAACTCGCTTGAATGCGTGAAAGAATAAATTTATTTTCCTTAAATGAATGGTGGGCAAAAAGATCCCCGAGAGATAAAAACTTCTGAATTAAAGAGGAATTAACATAAAATAATTTCAAAAGATATTTTGAAGCCAGAAAAGAAAATGTCAGTCGTAAGGAAGGATCACCCTCTAGTGTAAACTTGCTCGTATAGGAGAGAATTTTATTACACCAAAAATTAGTCTTATAGATGACAACTGAATTCTACAAAGCTTATTGAAAGTATCTTCAAAACAAGCCGTATATATAATTGAGCAGTAGTCTAACAAAAAAGTAATAACATAACATAAGTAGTCTAACCTAGACGCAATGAATGATTTATTGAAATGTCTAAGAATTTTAGGTTCTGCTCTCCAGTAAGTGGAGGATAATGATCTAAGAATATTTACTTTTTAAGTACAATTATTGACGAGGAGTATGAAATGTAAATTTAGAGTACAACCATAAACCCAAAAACTTGGACTGAATTAGTTTTGGGAATTAAAAAGTCTTTAAAAGAAATATTTATCTTAGGGGTATATCTTTTTAGTAGAAAATAAAAAGATTGTTCTTCTGAATAATCCAATGAATTTTCCTTACCAAGCAATTCGATTAAAATCGGATTGAAGGTTTCTTTCCATTGGCATGTCTTTGTCTTTGTTTAGAAGAGGATATGTGTTTTGGAAGACACTTAATAATAATACTCTACTAATAGAGAAGATCCCTAATAAATAAGTTTCAAAATAAAAATATTCTGAATAATCAAACAGATGTTATGTAACTTCGAAATAAATCAAATTTCAATATTACAAGGAATTGAAATTTTATACCGACATTCGTCGTTGCAATCAAAAATGTTGTTTAAACATCAATTAAAATATGATCAAATAAGAACATATTCTCTTTGCGAGATAGACACCCGCTATATTTTAATGGCTTAATGCAGCGGTCGGGGAACTTTCTTAATTATTACCCCATCGCGAAGAGCAAAAAAAAACGAGATCGCCTCTTTCTACCAACTTTCTATTATTACCCCATTGGGAAGAGGAAAAAAAACGAAATCGCCTCCTTTTTACCATCTTTCATATTATTACTCCATGCCGAAAAACAAAAAAAAAACGAAATCGCCTCTTTTTAGCATCTTTCATATTATTATCCCATAGCGAAGAATTCATTTTTACCCCACAAAAGTTCATTTTTACCCCATTTGGGGTAATTTACCCCGGTTCCCCGACCGCTGGCTTAATGTGAAACAATGATGTACTCAGATTTATACTCAGATTTTCATACTCAGATTCATATTCATATTCATATTTTCATACTCAGATTTATAGACTAAGAAAATAATTACCTTTATTGAAAGGAAAATATTGTATACGCAAAAGATATATTCCTATACTTACTGTTTTATCAAACAGCTTATAAATAAGAGGATTGGGCTCAGAACTGAGCCTCGTGGCAGACGAATCCATGATCGAAATGCGGTAGGATCATGAGACAAATAATTTTTTTAAAGAGATAAGATTGTAAATGTGATTAAAAATCGCGATGTAAGATTAAATTTAAGGGCAAAACAGAATATAAAATATTAGTAATAACTGAATCATGAACCTTATTTAAGTCCGACAAAAGAGAGGTACACCACCCTTATTGACTACATCACTGTACAAATGAAGAAACCAATCCAACCTGAACTGAAGATGTTCGTTAATTTTTGTCATACTTGAGGATAGAGCAATAGGTCTGTAACTAGGAGCAATAGATCTGTAAGTAGTATAAATGTTAGGATCCTTTCCAGGTTTTGAGAGGGGGAAGATTTTAAATATCTTCCAAGGATCCGGGATAATCATTGTTTGGAGGAATTCATTAAAGATGGATAATAATTTTAACAAACATTGTTGCGGAAGATGAAATATCATACATGGAAGGTGAAATATCTTATCTTTAATTTTAGATGTGTTGACAGATTTTGAAGCTGTACTTTTTAATCAAAAGTCATATGATTCGTATAATACTTGTACGTATAAACCAGCAGAACTAATTCCGAATTTTCTGAAGTGCGAACGTGTCTATACATCTGCATATGCTTACAAGTCCCTGAACTGGTACTAAATTGTAACCGTGAAGAAAATAAATATGTGTGAGCCTTAAATCATCTTACTTTATGTTGTTAATAAAATTATTTACGCATTTAGACAAATTTTCTTCAGAAATATCTTTGTAGTTCATTAATTCCGCAAAACCTCTATCTATTGCATTTTGTACATTGCCATATTGATCATCATATATTGGTATACCGATAATTGGAACTCCATAATAAGCCGCCTCTATTATACTTAAATAACCTCCATGTGTTATAAAGATTTTTACATTTGGATGCGCTAAAATAGGAATAATGTCTGTATAGCGATTTATGACCGTGAGGATATGTGGAAGAGATGACGAAAGGTGGGCGAATGCATGTACGGCAAAGAATGGAATGAATTGCAGTGATGAAGAAAGGTGTTTGGATAGTAATGTAAGAGTGTGTTTGGGAGGAGGAATAAAAGGTATAGAGATAATGGAAAGAATTATTGAGGAGAGAGGCAAGAGGATAGGGCATTGGGGGTAGAAAATAAAGAGAATGAAAGTAATTTGATATTGTTTCATCTGATTTGATCTTATTTGATCTGATTTGGTCTGATTTGATCTGATTTAATTTAATCTGATTTGATTTGATCTGTTTGTTTTGATTTGATCTGATTTGAACTGATTTGCTCAGATTTTAACTGATTTGATTTGATCTGAGTTGATCTGATTTGACCCGATTTGATTTGATCTGATTTTATTTGATTTGAATTGATTTGATCTGAGTTGATCTGATTTGATCAGATTGAATTTAATCTGATTTGATTTGATCTGATTTGTTTTGATTATATCTGATTTGAACTGATTTGCTCAGATTTGATTTGATCTGAGTTGATTTGATTTGATCTGATTTGACCCGATTTGATATGATTTGATCTAATTTGAAGTAATTTGATATTGTTTCATCTGATTTGATCTGATTTAAACAAATTTTATTTGATTTATACTTATTTGATCTGTGTTTAAATGATTTGATCTGTTTTGATCCCCGTGTTCTCGCATTACAGCTGCGTTCTCGCATTTGCCGCGACCAGCGATATTGCTAAACAAATTTCAAGAATATGTGTTGCCTTGTCCCGTGTTTCCGTAGTCCTCGGTTCCCACCTTAAGAATACAAAAACACGCGCGTACTCGAATGCAACTTTGTATAAAAATTTCAAGAATTTTTTTCCTTATTCCCGCGATCCCGTGTTCCCGTTTTAAGAATATAAAAACACGCGCGTATTCGATTGCAACATTTTGAAATAATTTCAAAAATATGTGTTCCCCATTTCCCGTGTTCGCGTATTCCCGATCTACACCAAACGTCACAGGATTACCTGCTATACTATGTTAAAGGATGTGTTATGCTGCGAAATGAGCATCTTTTAAAAATATTTTCAGGTATACAGGATGTTACAGTGTAAAGTGTTACATGAAAAAGTTTACTTTTATTAAATGGAATACCCAATATATTTTAATGTTATTTAAAACTCTTATAAGAAAATAATACCTGTATCTTGTTTTTATTATCAGACATACAGAGTGGTCAGTACAACAGTATCAACTTTGCCGACTTTGAAGTGATTTTTTATATTTTCTTAAATGGACCATTCTGTATATTTTTACAGCTGTAGAATTAATTTTTTTGTGGATCCATATGTAATGTCCCTATACCTATCTTTAGCGGTTTTTACGATAAACATAACAATTGCATAATATTTACTGTTATTTTTGTTTAAAAATAAAGTTATCAATTATTTAAAATAAATTATGGGTGATTCAAAGTTTATTTATACAAAAACATTATAAAATAAGAACAAAATAAAGAAATTTAATAAAAAAAAACAAGTAGCTAAGTCAATTCTGGTAAACATATTTGGAGAAGTAATGAAACAAACAAAACCTAAGGTAATAAATGCTCAAAATGTCTCCCCCCTTGCTGCAAACAAAGATTTATTCTGTTTAAAAACTCCATCTGCACTCTTCTTCATTGTTGAAATGTTATGCCTCAAAAAGCCTTAATAATCCTCTGTTTCATGTTTTCTGCTGTTGTTGGGGCTTCCGTATATACCATTTCTTTTACATATCCCCATAAGTAGAAATCGGGATGTGTAATATCAGGTGACCTAGCCAGCCATTTTACAGGACCAGTTGTTCCCAGCCATCTCTCGGGATACGTGTTATTAAGTTAATCTCGTACAATAGAATTATGCTGTGGTGCTCCATCATCCTGCAACCACATATTTTCCGAATTTCAGGAGAAACATTGTAAATAATTAAGGTAATTCGTTTTGTAAGAAACTTAATTATACTGGCCCAGTTAGATGACTTTGAAAAAAATTCAGTCCTATAATATCCCCAGACATTGACGCGCCATATACGCTGCCGGTCCAGTTGTCGGAAAATTCTAGGATTCTCAACTGCATAATAATGAAATTTATGTTTGTTTACGGAGTTATTCTTGTGAAAAGTTGCCTCATCAGAAAATAATACATAAAGAAAGATGGAGTTTCTTCTAACTTTTGACTGGCCCAGTTACAACATACTAAACGTCTGTCAACATCCTCTTCTGTAAGCTCTGTTTTTGAGCTCTGTAAGCTCTTGATGTAACTAAATATGGTAAGGATGCAATCGATTTTTTTCAAAATTTGTTGGACAGATCTTTTATTTACACCGGTATTTTCACTGATTTTTCTGTAACGTACAGTTGGATTTTCTGTAATTGACAATGGACTGCTTAACTCATTTTCTTCATTTGTTACCCTTTTAGGTCTCTTGGTTTTAGTGTAAGATGCATTTCCAGCCTCTCTAAATCTTGGCATTAGCTTCTCGAAAACTCTTTTTTCCGGATGTCTACTTTCTGGATATCTTTCCCTATAAATTCTACTCGCCAAAAACGGGTTCCCTTCGGATGTACCCAATATGAAAATCATATCTACTAATTCAGTTTTTGAATAATTCATTTTTTACAATCATAACATTTTTAAATAATCTTAACTGCACTTTTGACAATTTAATCTGACAACTCGTATTCTTGCTTTCTTATTTTCATTTGTTTTCTTAATTTTCTCGTTAACTTGATTAATATCTTATTATGCATATGTATAACATTGAATTTTAAGTTTTCATGTTTATCGTAAAAACCGCTAAAGATAGGTATAGGGACATTACATATGGATCGACAAAAAAA
>WYDF02309413.1:0-15067 GCA_009867245.2 Adranes taylori | reverse complement strand
ATTGAAATGTATTCCTATCATTGTGTGAATTTGTAGGACACGTGCTTTTTTAATGATGTTCTTTGTAATGCTTTTACATGATGATGATATTTATATATTGAAAACGTTCGTAATGAAAATTTAGTTTCATTTATTGTTCAATTTTTGGTCACCTGTCTACAACAATTTTATACATTAGTTAATAGTAATGTTTACGATAATAGTAATACTTATTGTAATATTTATTAAAATCTAAAATACACCATGTTTAAAATTTCCATTCTCCAATAAAATATGTATTCGGCAGAAAAGAATGTTTCTCACGTGTCTTGTTTAACCCGTCATTCATTTCTAACATATTGCCGTCATTGATTGTAAGCAAATATTTAATCTTGTCTTCTGTAAGAGTTATAATCTACATATATTGTAATATCCTCCAAGGCAAGACAATGTGAAAATATCCGCAGCCTGCTCTTTTACAAGTTTAAACAGGACCATAGTGAGGCTCCAACAAGTCGCAATATGTGCGTTACTTTCGGGTGGAAGGCTGTGAACAAAAGTAATTATAGATATTGGTATACAAAGTTTCGTGCAGACAATAGATAAGAAACACTCTGGCCTAGGAACAACCCTCAACAAACGGGAGTGCGTCGTGGGATTGAAGCTGATCTCACTCAAGCCATGCAACAAGTATTTGAAAATTATACTACATCACCATTAGGAACTTGCTTTACAAACTCAGCAAGAGTCACAGATGCGGCCAAACTGTTCCACAACAGCTACAGCAAAATGCAAAAAATCATTGACGAACATCAAATTGCGAATCGCTGCTAGAAAAAATCAGACGTGGCGAGTGGCATCGATTTTTCACCTGTGACAAGTGGATTCTTCGTGACAATATAAAACCCAGTTGCAAATGCCCTAGCCCGTATCAGCTTAGCGTGAGGAAAGTACGACCTGAATTGCATCCTAAAAAGTCATTTGTCATCCTAAAACGTTTTTTAGTTATGAGCTAGAATTGTGCATTGGAAACTGCTTCGACAAAGTCAAATTGTAAACTCTGAAGTCCTCTGCACCAAACTTGACCGTGTTCAAGCGCAACTCATGACAAGAGGTGTGAATATAGTTTGAATCTTCGTTCATCAGGATAATCTCAGACCTCATATTTTCCATCACAAATGTGCCAAGCTCGACGAGTTCTCAAGCACCCACCGTATAACCCCAACATTGCACCCTCCGATCATTATTTGATTAGGTCTCTCAAGCAGCATATGCTTAGAAGACCACAGTCATTTTACAAACGTGGAACTTCTATGTTGCAATCACGTTGGGAAAGCGTTATTGAACTATTTTAATGGTTACAAAATATTTAATCCTAATAAAAATGTAAAACAGCGTGTAAGACTTGCTTTCCAACCTAATGAAAGACATATTTCTTTAGAAAACATTTGTCACTTCTTTAATACGCAACAATATTAATAAATGTTTCTTAGAATTTTTTTTCTGTCTACAACGCATATTCTAGATATTTTTTCATGAAATTGCTTCTTCTTTCGTATAGCTGCAGCAGATTTCAGTGAATCCTATTTTCGGACTACAGGAATTTAATTACCTTCATTGCCTGCACTCAGATTAAAGCGCTCTCAAATATTTAATTTAGAAAAAATTGCTTTTACTGAAATGGTATTTCTCGAGTACATATAAGCCCCGATTTTGTGTAGTTTAATAACCGTCCTAAAAATTTATATTGTACTACTAAAATTAATATTGCAAATATAACGACTATATAAATTTTCTTATAGTCAACATAAGCTCATTTATTGAATATTGTAAATATGTAGGTTGTACATAAATAATTCTTGTTGTAAGGCCAATTGCGTGTTGCATCTTTTGATATTAAGATGATTTTTATGTTGCCTTGAACTGATAACGCTCAATTTACAATTTATTAAACTTAACATCCTAGTTCATTTATTTGCTTCAATAGAGCGACTAAAGGCCACGATAAGCGGACACTAAAATTGTCTGGGCCGCAGGCAAATACAAACTTTCGGAGATTATTGGGGGAAGGCGCATTTACAGGTTGGCGAACTTATAGGTTGGGTATGTTGCGAATTGATACGACGCAATGTCAAAACGTTAGTTTAAAATTGGTTCGCATGATTTAGAATGATATCATTAGTTTGTAAATTTAGAATGATATCATTAATTTGTAAATGTTTTCCACAGCGAACGACGCGCTAGCGCGCATACTAATCCCTAAACTCACAAGTCATTTTATTGTACTAACACTACACAAAATGGTTGCTAAAAACTTGTCACACAAAATAAATGCAAGAAATTAGTAAGTACTGCGATCTCTCGGTCAAAAAACGTTTTGTTCTCTAACCATAGAGTAATTAGTAAATAAAATTAACCAACATAATTATGTATAACTCTTACACACATACAAAATAAAGAAAATAAATTACAAGAAGCGCAGTTTTCAAACAAAGTGCTACATGAAATACATAAGAGAATTTTGTATATTCCTTTTATTTCCCCAACGTCCGAGACATCAAACTGCGTAGATTCCATTACCTTTTCTCAATCTGTAACGTGCGTTCATCTTAAGAGATATTTTTTTTATCAATTTAGGATAGTACATGTCCCTAAGATTTATAAATAAAAATATATGGATAAATACTAATTTTTTATATAATATAAATATATTTTTACTCACAACATTCGCAATAAATCTGCGACCTGAATTTATATCGTCTACATGCGTAAACAAGCACCCATAAATGTTAATTTCATTTTAAATTAGATATCTTCTTTTAATATAATATCCTAACGTACGTGCGTGTTCTATATTACTGAATTTTATTTCCTTTTTTGTACATCCACAACGAATAACAAATCTTAATAAAACTGGATATAAATGGCTCCGAATGTTTTTAATGAAATTTCTTTTCCATAACAGAACTTATTGTTGCAAAAAACTCATTTAAATAACAAATTTTACGCGTAAAGGTTTTTGTATTGCTACCTATAATTTTTGATAGCATTTTTCGCCTATATTTTCCTGGTTTTTTTATGTTTTTTATGTTATTAAGGTATGCGAGACGTGTTTTCAATAAAACTATCTAAAACGTAGAAGTCCTAATAAATTTTATTGATATAAAAATTTTTAGTATCACACATATACAAGGTGCGTGTGATAAAGTGGAAATGACTTTGCAACTCCTTAATTCTCACATTTTATCTTATTCTAGACGACCTCTTTTTAAGGTGATCATTAGTTAACATTATTGTTTCAAGTACAAAGTATTACATTACAATATAAACACCATGTCAAAGGAATACGGTATTAGAAAGCTATAATTTCTGGACTGCGCTGAAACGTACCACAAACATCTCTTACTGGTACCTAATCGGGTAGTTGTATGCAATGAGATTGTCTTCTCGGGCTAGCGTGTGGCTAAACCTCAGCTAAGAAATATCCAATCCTAAGTGATGTTACTGAGACAACTAGAACTCCGATAACCTTGCCGGTTGAGCGCCAGTTTCATAAGACACAGTCAGAACACTTAGGATTGTGCACATAAATAAAATTCCCATATGACAAATAACAACATTTATTATTAATGCAATTATAGCAGTTAAACAATGATAAATGGGCCAGTAAATTGTAAACAGTTATCACAGAATCCTTTGGGTTTACACATAACTTTTTCTTCAACCCACTAGGGTTATGATTATCATTTTCACTCAAATAAAAATAGGCGTAAATGACAAATTAAATTTAATGTTGTTATGAAACTAAATGTCTAAAGGTGATTTATTAGACTTTAAATAAACATCATGAACAACTGTTCAAGAACTTGTTAAATATACATTTTGTGAAATGCAACGGTAGTATAGTATGCACCATAAACAGTTTAGTACGGACATTTTCAAAATATATTTTAGGCAAATATGTCAATCAGAAATTACAAAAATGAACGGTTACAAGAAATATAATTCCTTTCCCTTTTCCCTATTTAAATGCGCTAAAAAACCTATTAAAATTGATCTAATGTCAAATGGCAAATGAACTTAAATGTACGCGGATTTAAAATAATAATAATAAATAAATTTGTGTGAACTACTTAATAAAATACGGTACAGCTTACT
The DNA here is from genome assembly GCA_009867245.2 of Adranes taylori. Taxonomy (NCBI): domain Eukaryota; kingdom Metazoa; phylum Arthropoda; class Insecta; order Coleoptera; family Staphylinidae; genus Adranes; species Adranes taylori. The sequence goes on along the minus strand of WYDF02309413.1, from coordinate 10,930 downwards.
AGTACATGAACGACCTGATCTATGGCAGTGCGGTCAAATGTCAAACTCTAAATTCCACACTGACAAGCGTACGCAATTCCGCTAAACCACGACAGTGTCTTGCTTCAGAAGCTGCCCATCAGTAACAACACCCTGATGATACTTGGCCTTCTCCTAATAGCTCATCTATAAAACGTGCACGAAATAGCGATCTTAAAACCAAGTCGAATTTTAACAATCAATTAACTTACCAACAGAGCACTAAAACATCATATTGGTTTCGAGTGAACGAAACCGCCATCAACCCCCATTCCCACGATAAATAATTTTTTTTTAAACTCATGATTCAGTTAATTTAAAATAATTTTTACTCTGAAGCCGATTTGAATCCTTGACACCTTCAAGTGGTAAAAGGAAAAGAGCAATCTCCTTCTCGATTCGTTAATCGACCACACCAGAAAGCTAATGTAACAATCGTATCAACTGAAAATCATCCTTTCGCCCACTAACATTTAGATCTAGCAACTACAATGCTATTATAGAACCTCAAGCTGGAAGGTATCACATTAACACAATTCCATAACGAAATTTACCAATTTGGTATATTAATAAACAAAACTAAAATAGATAAAAATAGTTCCCTTTCTATCCTCAATGCGCCACGCACAAACAAAATAGTTCCTATTATGTGAGGTTCTACGTTCGATTTCTACGAACCATTAAGGGTATACTGTCAGTTAACATTAAATTAATTTAGAAAGGTAACCTATGCATTACTATTTGTCTAATTTTCAACAAAATATGCAACAAATCAGTCTTACAATATACTACAGCTCTAAATAAATGAAATAGAACCACCTGTCAACGAAATAGCTGTGTTTTCAATGATCCACAAGCCTAAAATAATTAGCAAATTACGAGCTCTAAATCTTCGAAATAAACGTAATTGATAAGATTCAACACATTAAAGATAAATATAATAACACTACACTATAAGAAGAGTAATTTGAAACATAATGACTTCAAGTAAATACGACAGATAATCTATCAACCCCTTAGGAAATGATAAGCTATCAATCATTTTCAGCCCCTTAGGGGGCACAATCATTTAGCAGGCACGATTTAATTGAATCAATCAGTGACAAGAACACCAGCAAATACTAATTGTAATGACAAATCAAAGCCAAAACCCTCCTGTGTGCGGCAGTAACTGAAAGACAGCTTTGTAAAACATCACGGGTACCGTGAATGTTACAGCACGCAGAGCAAACCGCCAAGAAAATTGCGACTTCAAGAATATACTTTTAAGTAGAGTTTAGAATATGAAGAAGGTGTATGATTCTGATCCTGACATAAGGTTATCAACAAGAAATAGGCATAAGTTACACAAGGATCGCAGGAGTTCAGATATCGTACACACAATCCAAGGTAGCATCAATGAATCCAGAAAGTCGATGCGCGACATAGCAACATGATTGCAAAATGTCGCTTACACCTGTTCGCAAAATTATTGCTGAAGATATCATATACTGATCGTATGTGCTTAGAAGAGGTCAGTTTACGGGGTAGCAGACAAAGAAAAGAAACTCTGAGAGAGCAAACAAGTGATTAACAACACAGAAAAATTCCAGAGAAAAAATGCTCCGATTTTCTTCTTTGATGAAAAGAAGTTTCAACAGAACCAGAAGGTCAACAGAAGAAACAACAGGTGACTGTGAAAATCCAAATTAAGTCCCAATAGTCATGAAAATTATTTTGTGACAAATAGTTGTCCTGTGGATGAAGCAAATTGCAAAAAGAAGACTGCAATAGAAGACTTGCAAGTAGAATTTTATCTTTCAATAATCGCACTAGCCCATAATACCAAAAAAGTGCAAGAATTTCTCAGTGTCAATGTTTTTAAATTCTCATCAAAGGAAATCTGGCCTTCTGCTGCACCAGATTCTAACTCCTTAGATTATTATGAATGGAGCAGTTTTGAGAGAGATGCTACGAAACCAAGTTACTCAAATAAAGAGTCTGCTCAACATTCTGAAGTCGAGTCGAGTCTATTATTGCAGCAATGAACACTTTTGCAGTGGTGGCTTGTGAAAATTATGAGTAGGTGTTCACTGTACTATAATCGTTTAAAAAAATTAGATGTTTATCTAATATTGGACTGCGACTATTGTTCTGTTACGCGATACACGAATTAGTGTTTCGTAAATAATTACGCTTTTCAGTTTCTGTTTGATTTTTCAATTTTCACATCTGGTTGATGTGGCCCAAGTTTTCTTATATCCAGTTTCTCTTCATAAGATAAATTTTTATTTACAATATTTTGAACTGAATGTATTATAATTTAATTGAAAAATACTTTATTCAAAAATATTCAAAATATTAGCCCGATTTATTATTATGATTTTTTATCATATTAATTAGGTTTATAAAAAGAAGTGGGTGAAAAGAATACTTATTAAATGAAACTCTATTCGCGCACATATACACAACGCGGTGTCAATTATATTGTGGACTTTTCTTCATATTAAATTGCATGTTATTTTAGACCAATCAGACGAGCCCATTGCAAAAGTATAGATTTCGCATGTAAGCAGAAGCGCACACATTTTTCGTGCTAGCTATGCTAGTAAACATAACAATAGGCTATACGTACAGCGTTTTATTATTCTCTCGCCAGTCTGCTATGTATCTGGAGTTCCAATACCAAAAAACTATATGAAAATTTAAAACATTTAAAATTAATAATTTTTTTATTTGTTTATTTATATGAATGTTCAAGTGCACTTATGCACCAACCGCCGCTGTACTTTTGTGATATGTTTCAAGTGTTATTAAAAAGTTACCATTTGATCGCGCCCACTCTGTACGTTACTGTTTTTCAAGTGTAACAATAATTATAAAATAAATTCATTTGCATATTTATAGTTGAAAATTCTTCAGCGTACAGTAAATAAGTTGAACACAAATTACCGTTCATAAGAAGCACTTCCTGTTTATAAAGTAGTTTGTTTTGTAGCACTGTACATGTCGCAAACATTGCTTTGGTTTGATAATTGTTTATTTGAAGAGAAATAACAAATTTATGACTCAATGTTCGTATTCAACAGATTTATTGACTAACGACTTCGTATTTTCTAATGTCAAACGAATCATGCGTAAACAGCGATTTTCATCACTCTAAGAAATTGATGAAGCCTTAAAAACCAATGTTTTAAAAAATATCAGCTCAAAGGTACGTTGACACGATCACAGTTTACTTTGTACAAATTTATTTTGATGAAGCGACGTCCACTTTTTCAAAATTCACTTGGAAGTAGTTGTTGCCATGATTTTACTAACTTCATAATGTTACACCTCTGAAATAGTTTTAAATTTATTTCAAATAATTTTTAAAGTAAAGTTAAGGTAATTATCTATTTAATTAATTCAAGTGTCTTAAAATCTAGAAATAATAATTATTTAATTTTAATGAATTTCATTTGGACCATCCTTGCACCAATGCACCATCCAATGCACAAAATAAAAAAAAGAGAAAAAAACTATGAACCAGGAACTGGATTAGTAGATGTCAAGCTTTTGTAGCTTCGGCTAATTTTCTTCGTGAAATGCCAATTATTGACAAACAGACATTTAAAAATCTGAGAAACTGTTGGAGTTTCTTGATTCCAAAATTCAAAAACATGAGAACTGTTTACCAGCTGCATAAAAATTACAAATTACGCTCAAATATTTAGCAAGTGGTTGTTGCTTCCGGACCTTAGAAAGTTTATTCCATCTGCCAAAATTGACAATTACAAAATTTTTATCATCGGTGCTGTACCGATGCTAAACATTATGAATCCCTAGAAATATATGAATCCGCACAAATATATGTTAGAAATATATGTAAAGGTAAGATAAAATTTTGTAAATATATTTAGCTATCAACTTAATATTTAACAGATATTTGAATAGCGGGAACTATGTTTCTCAAAGGCTTTTGGTAAGCCGGAGGCCATGCTATTTTTTGACGTAGGTGATAATAGTTGTCGTGGAGTACGAAAACAAATACGAAAGACCTGATCTACCGGCCGACACTGTACGTGAAATACAGTTTTGTGTACAAGATAAATTTAATAGTAGCTGTGTGCAACATTATGTTTCTCAAGTAATAATATGGCCAGTCTTCGTTCCCATATCACCTGCAAGAGTTCATTTTCGCAAGCAAAAGCATACAAAAATGCTATCTGCCGAAGTTAGCAAGCTACATTAAAACCAAAATGTGAAAATTCATCAGGCCCTTCTTGCTTTTTAACCTCATCTCCAAGAGATTGTAAAGGATTCATAGCCCGAACAGTATGGTCTGGAGTACCCTTTATCGCATTTTTTCCTACATATGTCATATTCTTTTCTCAAAGCTTCTGTTAAGCTACTCCCGGATTTGGAGATGCATATAGTACTCCTGTTAAAGAATATCTCATGGCTTCATCGATAGTAATCATTAGTTCTTCATTATGCTTATTTATTCGGTCATTTTTTACTTATATTTGATATTTGGGGGCTCCTCTTCATTTTAAGTTTCCTCGTTTGTGTTCCCAGCCTGGAAATATTTATAATAAGAACAATAATTTTTATAGGACAAATAAGTAGGGAAGCATTTATCAATTGAAATGTCAATAAAGAATGTTGTTCTTTTAAGAAACCCTAAGCACGTTGTTAACTATTTTAGGCACTAAATACTGCTGCAGAATAGGTCACTGTAGGAAGAGAATTTGAAGAAGGTTGAAAATTTCCAGACTTTATAATTACAAAGGTGTTTTTAGCACTATTCTGTTAGCACAAATCGATATCAATTACAATTTTATATTCATAGATGTTGGAAGTAGGGGCAAAATCAATTATAGTACAATGATTCTCATTTGAAGGAACTGATCGAGAACAAATCTTTAAAGTTTCCAGACTGGGATGTACTTTTAGGGGACGAAGAATTTCCTCTGAAACCTTATGACATCTTATTCTAGAAAAATATCTCTGTATGTTGGTGAAAAATATTTTAATTATAGAGTCCCTCGTACTAGGCAAATAGCCTTGGGAATAATGGCAATGAAATTTAGATTTTATCGCTCTTTCAGTCATTTGTCTCTAGAAAAAGTTGATAAAATTGTGCAACCTACGAGCATGCTTCGTAATTGGTTGATGAAAATATCTCGACCACATTCTGCTTCCCCACTTCTTGTGGACTCAGATGATGGGTCACAGAGTTTAGAATCTTTGCGTTTTGAAGAAATCGCAAGGCAGTAGAAACTACTCCCAACTTGCCGAAAATCGAAGGCAAAATTATGTAAATTATTTCTTAACTGATGGTGTTATTCTATGGCAAATTTATAGCATAAACTAGTCGTAAAGGAATTATTATTGTTACATAAAAAGCAAAAATAACAATTAAAAATTTACCAAGCCTAAAAATGTTAGTCTGCTCTTGGTGATGTGTTCTAAAAATCTGTCTGTTATCTCAAACAAACCAAACTTGGAACGTAAATTTGTTCCGCTGGCATTCCAGATTTATTTGTTTCCTTTATTTTTTGTATCTCCGGTTTCTACTAGAAACTTCGAAAGTAAAAATTTAAACGTTAGCATTTTCCTTGTTGCCTTTTTCACAATTATTAGAAAACAACAACGTGTCAAGTAACAGGTGTCAAATACTCAATGCCTGATAATAAATAAAACTAACTTGCATATCTTTATAACAGACAGGATAAAAACTGCCCATGTATATGGACACATCGTTGCACAACAAACAAGCAGCAAATTTTTCTTTAAATGGCTTGAAAATAATTATCAGTCAAGGACTGCTGGTTATATAAAATAATGGGAAAAGTTCGTTAACTACGTGATGACTATCAAATAGAGCGACTGCTTTGTTGTACATAATTTAATGCGTTTCTTATATTTTATATCCGATGAAATTTATAAATTAAAGAAAAGCTCCTGAATGTCCAAGAGCGAGTTTTATTGAGGTACTATATTTCCACTAGAAGTCCAATTTAGCCAATCATTGGCCAATCAATCAATACTTTAAAATAATTGTCACAATTTTAATATATCTGTGTAATTAATATATGAATACTTCCAGGGCTTAGAAAACGTTCACTAGTAAGAGATTAGTTATATAAAGTAAAGTAAAATAGTGCAGTTATAAGGTTACGTAAAAGAGGTAGAGCATAAAGTAAATGTGCATCATTCTAAAAACACAGTCTGTATTCCATCAGGAATTGTAGAGTTGATGAATGTAACTTACTAGTCCTAAATATTATATAGGTTTGTCAACAGGTTGACTGCCTTGACATATGTTTGAGGTCGAGGCTGACGCCGGAATCATTGTTTTAATATTTTTGTGTTTTCTGCAAAATAATGATGGAAAGGTAGTCTATAAAATGTGATTGCATTTTTTCGTCTAAAAAAAAAACAAAAATGCACTTTGATCGGAGTGGTCGGCATCACATATGAAAATCATTAACAGATACCAAACACACCGATCAGAGTCTATAGGTAATTTGTGTTAAGAAAGAATAAAAGGCATTTTAGAACTCAAAAATATTTATTTGTTAACATAAAACAAATATTTAACATTTTTATGATATTCTTCAAAACACCGTAGGCAAAAACCGGTTTGTCCGGGGCAAAATTTTCGTTCATACACTGTTTGCTTCCTTATTTTCTTCTGTCTACATGCTTTGCATTCTTTCTCCTAACTCCTTTGGAACCTGCAATTCCTTTTATTTCTTTAACTATTTTTTCTAATTTTGTATGCAAATTGCGTGCGAGGTATAATCTCTTGGTAAGTTAGTAATAGATAGTCTGGCTTCAAACTCCTGCTTATATCGAAAATCGTAGAGGAATACATGATCAGACTCGGAATACTTGTTGTATAAATAATATGCAATTATCAAGCTCATTTGGAGCACATGTATAAATAACTTCTTGTATCATCTAATAGTTGTACGATCGCAAGGATAGTACGCACTCAACTATTCTTGTCTGTCTACTCCAGACATAAACGCATTGTAACCAATAATAGCTGAAGGCTTTTCAGATTCTTGTCCTCTTTTGTTTCTTAAAAAACACCCATTTCGCTTCCATTCTATGTACTAATGTAATGAACATTACATTTGTCACGCCATTTTCCAACATGTACTCCAATACAAAACATAGATTTATTCTCTCCTCCTTTTAGCTTTGCAGTTATTAATTCTTTTTGATAGAACTTTCGGTCAACTCTTAGCGTTCCAGTACAATATGTATTTTCTTGTAGCAATTTGGTGGTCAACTCAACACTATTGTAATAATGATCGAGATACGCGGAATGTCTCTTCAAGATACACTGGAATGTCTATTTTCTCTTCAAGTAAATGCATTACTATTTATTCTGTATATCCGCCTCCGCTATAAACATCTCAAGAACTACATAAGTACGAAATTTTAGAACCAATCCATTTGGCTCTGTGAGTATATATAACTTTATGCCCTATTTGTGGCGCTTGTTTTTGATATACTGCTTTAACTGCAGTCGAACACGCCAACATACCATAGATTCTTCCAAAGATAGCTCTTTTCCCGGGAAATAAATATCATTCATTTTTGTATAAAAAAAATCTACCACAGATCTAATGTTTCCTAGACCATCAGCCGGAGAAATTTCTGGAGTCGTAAAATGCAAGCATCTCAAAATAAGCAGAAATCTATTTCCTGACAAACATTTTCTAAGAACAGGTATGTCAAACAGGTCTGTTTTCCAGTAATCGTTTAGACGACTCAATTGTATTGTTTCAGTATGGAGCAACTGACCCAAAAAAATTCATAATTAATCCACAGTTACATCTTTCCAAGTAGTGATACGAGGCTTAGCAGATGTTTCTGGTTGTAAGAAAATCTCACTGGCACCAAAAATTGTTGAGTTTTCCTACACAGAACTTATTTCATTGCACCTGTGTCACTCCATTTTTATCAGAGCTTGGTACTGCTTGATTTGCATTTATAATCACAGCATTGAAAATATAAGCATTCACATCGTCGGAGTCTGAGCTTGAACTTGATCCGCCATCGTAAGAGTCTGGAAAATATTCATCACTACTGCCGCCATTCTCCCAAATTTCTAATAATTCACTATCATTTATCGTTCTTTTTCTATAATTAATGTGTTTTTTGTCAATAGTATGTGTTTTATTAATAGCTTTTTCGTGTATTTTTTAATCAAAAATTACAACCCCACAAAAATAAAAGCCTGAAACCAACTAACGCACGTGTTAAAATAAACACTTCTCGATGACGTCGTTAACAGCAATACAACCCATAGACAACGCCAATGAAATACTAAGGCAACAAGTTATCGTGTAACAACCACTCCGATCGAAGTGCACGACGCTAGCGAAAGAAGCCGATGCACTCCGATCGGCGTGCATCGGCAGTCAACCCGTTAATATATTTCAACGTTTTTCTAGACTAACTAATTCGTAGTTATTTTGGGAGTTGCTTTAATATACCTTAGAAAAAAAAAGAATTAGTACATAATTTAACAATAGCATTTCTATTATTTACATCTCTGTCCCAAGATATAAGGAAATTAGAATTTTGTCGCGACCCGCTTTGAAAGAGAAGCAATGGGGGTAATTGCTCAGAGGATGAAGTACCTGAAACCATATTTAAACTCAGCGATGGTTGATGATTACTTAAAATATTTAAGTCCAATTAAAAGAACAATTCTGATGCATATTTGAGGAAAGAAAATAAAACATTAAATTTTTTTGCTCAGCCCTCGCACCAAATAATAATTAACTAAATATAAATTCTTACATTTAAGTGTCACACTGTTCTGTCATGATTACTAACTCTAAGTTATGTTTAAAATTTGAAATTTTTAATAAAACGACTTGCATCATGTACTAGTTAACTCTATGACAAACTAATGATATTTTATAGACGTCCCAGAATCTTCTGTAGCCGGAGGCTCCCAATTCTAGTGCGTAAAATCATACGATGGTGAATGGAATGCGGATGCACTCTTTGTTGACCGTCCTTAGAATTCTCAGAACTTCTACGAACTATATAAATATAATATAATTCGACTGCATTTTAAATTTATTGAATTATAATATATGACCCTAAGAGTACCCTGCTTCTAGCAAAGCACATTTAATTCAACCCAATATTTTTCCGTGCGTGGCAATATTTATGGTTTTTGGGTTGTGATTTATGAAACGCCAAAAATATTTTGCATTTTTGAAATACTGCTGTCTACGTATCTTACATACATCGTATAATAAACTATTGATGATTTTCGATGACATTGAGTCCAATAATTTATACAACGATTACGGCTTTTCTGAGGCATGTAAATTTTATATGCTCCTTTATTATTTAATACAAGTTTTTGTAATTCATCTGTAAAGGAAGAAGGAAAATTTATATTGTATTCCACTAATTATAACTATTACGATCGAAGTAACATAATATCCCATAGTAACATATGTATCCCAAAATTGGAATACATAATATTTATTAAATATTATTTTATACCCCCATATCATACTTGAAGCTATTTATTGTATGTGTATATAAGAAGCGCTTGTGCATGCTATTGTAAATCCGGTTCATAATTTAGATGTATTGTTTGTGTGTTTTGAGATAGGAAAAAAATATATTTTTGTCTAAATGCGTCGCCGCACCGGACGTGCTGCCGGCGGAAATAATTTAAAATATTTACAACTCGCACGAGAAATAAGCTACGCTAACAAAGAAAACTACGGGAAATATAAAATATTATATTTTGTTTAGTATATACATGTTTAGGGGCGGTGCTTATATTATTGTTACAAAATTAAATAATAAATTCATTTTACTAACAACATTAATAACGAAGTATGTAAATTTACCTCATGATGCTTTATTATATATCTTAATAAAATATGCAAATGATTTGTGTATTACTCCGTACATGAGATATGATCGAAGTTTTATAGATTAAGGCTTTGAACGTAATTACAAAATGAAAATATATAAAATCTTCATTCTGTTTCTAATTAAATTTTCTACGAAGCTGAAAGAACGTAAAACTAATGTTGACACAGAATTAATTGAAGCAATGTCAAGAAAGCTACATCGAACAAATACTATACAATACAAAGTAATAACAAATACATTACGCTCTATTCCCTTTTCGCAGATTTGAAACTACTTGAATAACTAGAGTAGAAAATTTTTCTAATAATGGTTCTACACAACTAATGCCTCAATAAATGCACCAAGAACATACTAATTTTCTCATGAGAAATCGAGAAAATAATTAGTGTGTGATAAATATTAGAAAATCCAAATTTTAAATGACACGTAGTGATGGGCGCCTCGAAAGTGGCCGCAGATTTGTACTACGAAAGTATTGCCTATTTAACGATCCTCACATTGTGGCTCTAATTATATGATTAGTAGTTTTTTTTTCCCGGATTCCCGTAGATACTAGTACTAGTAATAAGCAATTTTTTTTTTTACTAATATTTGACTGCTATAATTCTACCCAACAGTGTGAGAATCGCCCACGGAAATCAGACAATTCTAGAATTTGTTGCTTCACTTAATCAGGTGCTGTCAAATTTAAAGTACTAGTCTAAAGAAACTTGTATGAGGAGATTATTAAGTATTATAATTTTTAACAGAAATCCGTGAATGCAATGTCACTGTATCGGTGTTCAGATCAGTGTTCAATAACAATGTTCAGATCAGTTTGCAGACCTGTCATATATGTAGAAATAAAATAATAAATATATGTTATATTTCGATTTCTACCAACCCCCAGAGCAGGCAGGTTTCAGAAGTGGATATAGCACGGTTAACCATCTCCAGGTGATCCGCACACTCATAGAGAAAAGCACCGAATATAACTTCCCTATATACGTAGCCTTCGTAGATTATGAGAAGGCTT
>WYDF02309412.1:14796-28580 GCA_009867245.2 Adranes taylori | reverse complement strand
TTCTTCTTCTTCTTCTTCTTCTTCTCCTTCTTCTTCTTCTTCTTCTTCTTCTTCTTCTTCTTCTTCTTCTTCTCCTTCTTCTTCTTCTTCTTCTTGAAGTGCCTACTCTATGTAGATGTTGACTATCACATTAGTCCATACTGCTTTATTCACTGCCATTCTGAATAAAGTGGTTTATGTCATTCCGGTGCATGTTCGTAAATTTCGCAACCACGTTTCCGTCTTGCTGATCTTCCACCTTCTATTTTCCTTTGTAGGATGAGTTGAAGTAGATAGTAGTTCTCGTTCCGAGATGTCCGAAGTATTCTAGTTTTCTACGTTTGACATTTGCCAGATATTTAATTTCTCCGTTGATGCGATGCTGGAACGTTTTATTTGATACGTGATGCACTCATGAAATCCTGCGCATGTGGCGTTAGCACCACATCTGAAATGCATCTATGCGTTTGCATGACGCAGCAGTAAGTGTCCACGCCTCAGCCCCATACAGAAGGTTTGATAGTTCGTCACATTTCAAAACTCTAATTCTACTACGAATACTTAGGGATAGGTTGCATAGTATATTTCGCGTTTCATTAAATGCATCTCTTGCTTTTTCGATTTGGCGCCTTACTTCTGGAGAGTGGTCCCATCCTTTATTTAAAGTGCAGCCGAGGTATGTAACTGTCTCGGACATTATGAGATCTACGTTGTTAGCAGTAAACTGAAGAACGTCGATGTGGTTCTTACTGATGATCAGCAGCGTTTGAGTTTTCTTGCAGTTTATCTTCATACTATGTCTGTTGCATCCATTTGCCACACGGTCTCTGAATCTCTGGGGTTCCTCAACATTATTGGCAATTAGAACAGTACATCTGCATATCTCAGATTGTTTATGATTTCTCTGTTTATTACAAACCCATCTTCTGTGTTGCCTAGTGCCTCCTTAAACAAGTGTTCTTAGTACATATTAAATAGCATAGGTGACAGCATTATTGGCTTAAATAGGGGGGGGGGGGCATGGAGCATGGCCCTCCCGTTGGAACGGTTGTTTAATACTAAACATTGGTTAATGTTAAAGATAGTACCAATAAAAAAAGTTGTAAGTGAGGATGATTGTTCCTGGAGCCGCTCATGGGTGAGAATATACAACCCTCACGCATTCATTCCCTTACGTTAAATTATTTTGATGTTTTGTTCTCAACTCGAATCATGGCCTTTTGTTGGAGATATAGTTTTGATATCACCAATGTATATCTGTCGTCGATTAACGTATACCTTAAAATTGAAATGAGTTTGATGTGCTGAACTTTATCGAGAGTCTTCTGAAAATCTACGAAGCATGCAAAGACATTTGCGTTGACGTCACGTGCTCGCTTAATAAGGACTTGTATTGAGAATAGAGCCTCTCTGGTGCCCAATTCCTTTTTGATGCCGAACTGAGTGCCACTATTTGAGACTCAATATTGTCTAATTTTTCTTGGAAGAACGTTCCAGTTTTTTCTTTAATTCTAGAGAGTTGTGGATTATTCGGTACAAACGTCTGACGTTTTAAATTTTTTAATTCTTTACAGGGAACTTGGTCACCGTAAGCAGTCTTATATAAGTTACTATCAAATTCTTGTATTCTTAGCCATTTAATTGGTCCCTAAAGTTAACGTTTTCGTTGTCAGAATTTTTTTTGCGATTTATCAATTGCAATACATTTGGAAGTTCTTCGACGTTAATAAAATAGTGTTTCATGTCGAATCTTTTAACATCTCTTACGATGCTTCTATATTGCTCAGGTGTGTAAATTTGGTGATGTTTTTATTTTTAATTTGGAGGTCTTAAAGGAAAATGTGCAACCAAAAACTCCTTATGCTTGCCTAACCACCAGTGCAAAATAAACCTATGAGGATGAGGGTCCACAATGTACTTCACTTCTTCTACGTGAATGTTTACATTCAACAAGAACAAGGACGCGAGTAGGTGCCCGTCTAGCTGGCCCATACGGCGCTGGCAGTCTCCCTGGAATCGCTTGTATTACTTTGGAACGTCTGGAAGTATGTTGTAGCCGTCGATTCAATTCTTTGCATATTGTCCCTCTCCTATTATTTTTAACAACAAGTTATCTACCTGCATGTTTGTCTGCCTCATTGCTTTTACCACCTTTGTAACTCTGACAGCATTGGGCCCAGTATATTATCGGCATTTGTATCATCTAGTCCAAGCTGTACAGCGAAACAATTAGTCCTCGGGAGTGTCATTACTGCTCTGACATCGGTTACATGCCGCATCCTTTTAAGATAATATCCAAAAGAGCCATGGCCCGCAAGAAACTGTGTTAACCAGTATATCAAACATCCATAATCACTGTATAATCACCACGGGCGTATGTCTCGGTTTAGTCTTCTCGTCCAAGCAGCTTTATTATCTTACTGTATCCAGCGTTGTTGCCATTTTTCTACGGTCTGTCTACGATTTCGCATTAACGACACCTCTCGCTCACTGCCACGAGCGATATCCTGATATATTCTTTTTTCTCTTCTGCCAGTAGATCGGTGGGTATTATTCTGGCTAATACTTCTACGGCATCAGTAGAGGTAGTTATATATGCCCTACAATTCCCACTAATTCCCATTCCTCGCATAGCTTTTCTAAGCCGACCTACATTTCGACTGACCCTGATACATTGAACCCAAGCTGGAGCACTGTATACCATATAGAAGCTTGTTTTGTACGACTGATATGGCTCCAATAGCCGCCTTGGAGCCTCCTTTGGCCTACCGCCCTTAGGCATCACTCTACACAAAGCAGCCTCAAGTCCTGCTCCAGCTGCAGTAGCCCCCATGATGTGCGGGCTATTATTCGGACTAGCCTTTATTGTAACTACCAGGTATTTTATACCCTTTTTCACTGAGATCATTTGATCTTTTATTTGAAACGATGTTTCCGATGATTTTCCGCTATGTCTAATGAATAACCATGCGGCTTTCGTTTTCTGTGCTTTAAGGTGCAGGCCATTGGTTTCTAGCCATTGATCTATTTTTGCTATAGATAATAGATAATTCTAAACTCATCCATAGTATTTCAAGGTCCTAGTGGAATGCAATAACCGCCAGGTCGTTAGTAAAGGCTACTGTTCTTATCCCTCTGGGCAGTTGCAGTCTCAATACATCGTCATACGCTATGTTCCATAGGATCGACCCTAGTACCGATCCTTGTGGAAAACCTCCTTGCAGCGAGATTATTCAGATTCTCCTGTTTTCGTTGACATATATCAGCATGTTGTTACAGAGGTAGCTGCTAACTATTTCCGGAAGCTAATTTGGAAGCCTTTCATTTTTATACCATTAAAAATAGTTGGCCAAGGCCACTAGTTGAATACATTGCGGATATCTAGCGCCACCATGACGCAATGCTTTCTATATTCGCATCCGCTACTATTTTCTTGAGCTCAAGTATTGCGTCTACACTCGACCTTCCCTTAAGAAAAGGCGTCTTGAGAGGTGGAAAGCAGGTTGTCAGTATTAATAGCTTCAGTTTACCTACCAACCAGGATCCGTTCCAGCATTTTTCCATACTAGCTAGTAAGCAGATATGATGGTATGACGTGGCTCTTTTGTCATAACCAGTTTAGCCAGCTTCTATCTTCTGAAAATGTTCTCTCATTAATACAGTTAGCAGAAAGTCCTGCTACTACTTTCGCATGTTTTTCCGCTATCGCGCGTTAATTGCATAGTGTTGCATATCCATAGTCATATAACACAAGTTCCTAATATTCGTCGTATACTTCTTGTCTTGCTTTTTACCTTCAAATACAGCTTCATAGAAGGTTTTCATTAACATCTCCAGAATCATACCTGGAACATGTATCACTTCTAGGTTCACCAAACCCTAAGTTGAACTCTGTGCAGAATATATGCCTATAAGTAAGTTCCTGTTTACTTATATAATCGCCTCCTATTCTACCTAGTGGTGTCGAGGTTTTCACAAAGGAACGCCAATGTGTCCTATCCTCTGACAACACCGTGACTTGTCGCATGTTACTTCCGCGGTCTTTGATAGCCTCCTCAATGTTGTCCCGCCACTTGACACGGGGCCTGCCTCTTGCCTCGGTCACTTACCTCTGGACCTCTTGCTATTTAACCGCACCTCCCATGCCTGCCTTGGCACCAGTCATTCGGTTGACGTGTCCAAACCATCGCAGTTGTCTCAGATTGATGGTAGGCCTTAGTGGGTGGACCTTCAAGGTCTGCCTTATGGTCGCATTTCGTACCCGATCTCATCTTGTCTTTTTCTCACTCTACCGCAAGTATCTCATCTCCATCACTTGGCTCTGGCTCTGGTGTCGGGAGGTGAATGCTCACGACTCGCTTTAGGTAAGCGTTGGGATGTACGTCGACCGATAGACTGTCATCTTAGTCTTTTTGCTGACTTCTTGTTTACTGAGGAATCTGCGATTGTGTCAACACAGTACTTGAATTCTCCTACTTGTTAAAGCATTTGCTCTTCAGTAAGATATTTTACATCTTATTGTTCTTAGAGATCACCGTGGTCTTGGTCTTTTCCACATTGATGGTCATCTCTCTTTTCTCCTTTTTTCTATTCCACAAGTTTAGGTTGTGTTGGGGTTGAAAGCTAGTCCTGGCAAGTCATCAGCGAATACCATTTATAACATTTGGACAGCCTGCATTTTCCAGTTACCAACAGTGATTTTCTAATTGATTCGTTTTGTGCTTTTAATGGCATCATCCATGAGCAAGATGAAGAAGTGGGATGTGACTGCCTCCCTGTTTTACACCTGCGCCGATAGTAAATTCTATACATTTCTGCCCTGACGTTATGACGTAGGATCTTCAGGTACTTTTAAGCTTTGAATAACCTGAATGGGGTTGTTTTTGACCCCACGCTCTTTCAGCACCTTGCAATGTTCCTTCTACGGGACTCTGTCGAATGCTTGTTCGAGGTCGATGTATGTCAGATATACATCCTTGCCGTAGTCAATTGGCTTTTCGGCCACTTGCCTGATGGTGAATATAAGGTTCTGCGTGTTCATATTCAGTCTTCCTTTATCACTTCCAAGATCGATGTCCTTTAAACGTTTCTTTACAGGAGTCATTAGAAAAGAAGTGTCATGCTACTGAGTTCAGGAAATCTGAGTATATATTCCATCCTGTTTTTGTAATATCAAATTTGATATTTCCCCTTTTGTTTCAATAATATATACAAAAGACGCTATTTTTGTTTCCATCGATCGTAAAAAACTTATAAATTTTACTAGTGTGTTCAATGTGGAAAATATCAGGAGTGCTGTCAAAAATTACTGAAAAACAAATCAAGACAATCCAAGAATTTTTGCTATTCTTTATTGCGTCAATATATATTTCTAATGAATTCCTTTTCAATTACCACCTATACCTCCTGACTGTTATTAAAGCTACTATAAAGCTGACTATTATATAAAGCTCCAAGCACCTAAATTATTAAAATTAGGTGAATTTCATAATAAATTTTAGCTAGTAGATCTGAAAATTTTAAAAACAATACCTACTTCATACAATAAAATACATATATGTTTTTCCTTTTTAGATTCTCTTTATACTGTATTCAATTAATTTGGTAGCGTTGCTTGCACAACAGTTTGATTCCGAATCGGAAATCGACGATAAAACGTTCAAGCGTAAAAAACCATCTTTTGGAGGTGGAGGCTTCCATAGACCACCTCCATATCATTATGGTGGTGGACCCTGCGGACGTTTTTTCTCACTTCAATATGTCAATGTTCATAATAACTATGACTGTGGAGGAGCTTTTGGTGGCGTTCCACTAGTTGGCGTTGGTCCATTGTTTGGAGGAGGCGGGGGTTTATATCCGTCACAATATTTGGGTGGATTTGGTGGACACCATAAGCCACAGAAACCACATAAGCCGCATAAACCATTATTTGGCGGTGGTGGTCATTTTGGAGGAGCTGGAGGTTTTTATGGAGGAGGTAAATATAAATATTTAATTTTTTTGTACGTTATATAATATAAGTAAAATATTTTGCTTCTAAAAGTTTCTAGTTATCTGACTATATAAAATGTGGTAAGCTTATTGATAGAACATGGGTTTGAAAGATGCTCATAAAAATTCGAATTTTCAACCGATTTTCTAAATTTTACAATTCAGGTAATCAAAGAATTCGCTAAAACCAATTACTGCAAATCTACCGATTTCTTTTTCTCACCACCTACATGAATTTGACCATTTTTAAAAGCTTCTTTTCATATACATACCTTTCCAAAATGGACTTAAGGAGCCTGAATTAAAGCACTTTGCCAGCGAAGCTCTATACCAGACAACATATAATTAAACAATAGACCAATTCCTACTCTTTATAAAATCTCGTAAAACGATGATTTCAATGTTTAAATTATTTAAACATTAGCAAAAGGTAACATTATGTAGTATTATTGGTGTTTCTTTTTCTTCTTCGGCTTGTACGCATTCACTCTTGGATATAGGTCTATTCCATCTGTATCCATGTCGATGTCTTGTGTACAGCCAACATCAAGTTTTTCCCCGAATGACGGTGGATGTCCTCTCACCATTTTGTCTGTGGTCGACCTCTGCTCCCCTTTAACTCCTCTTTAACTATTTAGGCCTATAAATTATGATTATACATGTAGACCATAAAATCCTAATAGATATTGTTCAATGAAATGCAATAACATCTAGATGTATACATCAAGGTCTTTGTCCATTTAAGATTATCTCGGCCACGTGACTCGCCCACTGCCATTTCAGTCTTGCCACTCGTTCCACCACATCTATGACTCTCGTTCTCCTTCTGATTTCCTCGTTACAGATTCGGTCACTCAAACTGATGCCCAGCTCGCTCTATCGCTCGTTGGCAGACCCGACTTCTTTTCTCTTTAAATTTATAGGAATCTTTGGTTCTCGGAGGATGTAACTGAGTCTGTCCAAAGCTACCCAAGTCAAGGCGATACATCTCGTGATCTCTACTGATTGGTTGTGCTTCCCCATTTTGAAATTGTACCCTAGATATATGTATTCATCTATTCTTACGAGGGTGTGATTGTTTATAACAATCTGTTTATCGTTCGGACTCATTGTAGATTCGGACTCATAATGCGGACTCATTGTAGATTCATTTTCAGACTTACTGCTTTGAAGGCTTCTTTTAATTACTGCATCATTACTTCGAGTTCTGCCGCGTCACCGCTGATGAGAACGATATCATCAGCAAAACGGAGGTGGTTAAGGCGATTCCCTTGACATTGGTACCTTTTCGCTCCCAAAAAATGTTTTTGAATACGTCTTCTAGCGCCAAGATGAGGAGTTTGGACGGGATGGTATCGGCCTATCGATGTGTTTTTATTGCCATCGAACTTAAATATTATATTACCCCAGGCAAGTTAAGTTAAGTGCTTATAATCTCGCACTGATACGTGAGTCAGCCACACGGATTCGGGGGGAAGCAAAATCTCGACTAAAGAACGAACATTTGTCCAAAACAAGACACAGAAGGATTAAAAAAGCAGTCTATTAGAGTTTACCAAACTTTTTAACCTTCTAAATTTTGAGCCTAGACCCTTTAGATTTTTCTGAGGCCAAGGTCTGGTGCACATAATAAGTGGACTGGTTCTATTTTGCATATTGTAGAATACTATATTTAAAGTGCATTAGTACCCTTAACTCGTTGAACATTTGATGGTGGATTGGTTCCTTTATGCATAACTACATCCAAATGTTTGTTATATTATCCAAGTTATATACGAGATATGATCAAATAATATGCGGAATTATCATTTTTCTCGAATAACCTTAATTTTTTCATCAATGTTAATATTGTCCCCTTCCATGTATTCCCAATTGGACACAATACACATTTTTCAGCGTTTTTTCAGCCCTTTGAAGAAAGTCTGAAAGTCAATTTCCGATATGGCGTTTAATCACGTTAGCGATTCTGTCTTGATCTAGTGAATATCGTCAAAACGTTGTCCTGTCATGGTCTTTTTCATCTTAGGAAATAGAAAAAAGTTTCTAGGTGCCATGTTGGGTGAATACGGAAAATACAGAATCAGAACGGTGTTGAATTTTGCCAAAATTTTATGAACAATCAACGTAGTGTGCACAGGTGCATAGGCGTTTTCTTTATATTGTTTCATGTAAACGGCACAAAACTTGTAGGGAGTATACTTTATTGACCGTACGACCTTATGGTGTGAGCTGCTGGAACACTATGCCAATGATGTCGATGAAACAGTGAATAGAACCTTCACATTTTAGCGAACTTGGCGAGCTTTTTGAAGAAGTTTCCATTGCGACGTTTGAGCATTAGTTTCCAACTCATATCTCTACACACATAATTCGTTACGTGTTATGATTTATTTAAGCAATTCTGGATTGTCGTTGATTTTATTAAGAAGCTTCTGATCAGCATTAAATCGATACTGTTTTTGATCGAAATTTAACGATTTGAGAACAAATTTTGTTGCCACTCGTCTCATGCCCAAAACACCCGAAATAATAACATATGTCACTTGATATAAGCAAAATGAAACGTCGACATCTTCAGGAAGTTTTTTGATTTCAGCGGTTATCCATAACTATTTTTGTTCACCTTTTCGATGTTATTATTAATTATTCATGTGCTAGAACGTCCAGGACGCTCATCATCTTCAACATTTTTGCGGCCCTATTGGAAACTCTTGTGCCACTTATAAACGATTGTTTTATTCATAAAAGAATAACCAAAAGGAACATTTTACATGTCCAGCACTGTGCTGTACTTTATTTTATTCTTAATACAAAACTTAATGCAAATTCCTTGTTCCATTTTCGCAAGTCAAATGAAGACAAGTAACCTTTACAGGTCTATTACTATATTAGACTATATTAGACTACTCATCCTTTGATAAAATATCCAAAATGAAACACTAAACATATACACCTCCCTAATGGCTATACGACAGCCATTAGGGATCTGATTGTCGTGAAAAAATTGGTTCACCACGTTGACCAGTTTCTTTAAAAGGGACTCAGTATTTTAATTCGCATATATAATACTTATATAGAACAAGAAGGAATACGAGTAACGATTGCTCAAACGACACACAGGCTGCAAGCCTACATCTTTCGTAAAGTAATCCATAATCGATTTCCGGAAGAACTGTATAACCTTGGAATAAATAATTCAGAAGATAATAGCTATCTCAACTCACCACGTTGACCAGTTTGTTTAAATGGGACTGAGTATTTTCCTTCGCATATAAAATACTTATATAGAAGGAATCTGACAAGAAACGATTGCTTTAACGACACGCAGGCTGCAAGCCTACATCTTTCGTAAAGTTTTCCATAATCGGTTTCCGGAAGAACTGCATAACCTTGGAATAAATAGTTCAGAAGACAATGGCTATCTCAGATCACTTACTTCAATAGATGCAGTAGATAGATGCAGTAGATAGATGCACTTGATCGATAAGCTAGCATCTATGTAAATGCATTCCTAAACTTTTTTAAAGCAATAGCTATAAATGAAACCACTTTATTTATTTATTAAGTGTTGGCTTACACGTCAATAATGCACGTTACAAAATAAATTTTATAACGATTTTATTTTATATTTACAATTTTATAGGTGGTGTTACGCCATCAGATGAGTCTTCTTCTATCAACAATGAGGGTGTATCGATATCTCCACAAGCGGACCATATTAATAACAACCGGCCACCACCTCATCATCATCAAAATCGACCACCTATATTTAATCGTCCCTTATTTCAGCGGCCTCCGGGTATAGGCCTCCCAGGAAGTTCTGCATCCAATTTGAATGCAAATGAGAATAGCGGCCCAATCGTTAATATCGTTAACAGTTTTGCTAGCTTATTTGATGGTTTTGATCCAGGTCAAGCAGTTAACGGATTCGTTAACAATGTTCGACCGACTGTTACTGATTTTGTTAATAATGCTGTACGGCCGCCGATTAATGATTTTGTTACGACTCAAAGTGCTGCTCTAAGCGATTTTGTTCAGAATGCTAATCCAATAAATGCTATAAGCAGTTTATTTAACAGACCACCTCCTATTAACAATGATAATAATATAATTAACAATGCACCACTTAATACGCCTATTAATACACAAATTAATGATGAAAAACCAGTACATGAGCCTTATGATCCAATAACTGATGAATACTTAAACAAACTGAAACAACGTTATAAAAATTATTCGAAAAGGCAAAATTCTAATTTGCGGTATCTAAACGTTTTTAATAATGATGGTGGTTTTAAACAAGTTAGCAAGCTAATAAATCATT
Organism: Adranes taylori; assembly: GCA_009867245.2. Lineage (NCBI taxonomy): Eukaryota > Metazoa > Arthropoda > Insecta > Coleoptera > Staphylinidae > Adranes > Adranes taylori. The sequence goes on along the minus strand of WYDF02309412.1, from coordinate 18,286 downwards.
TTCTGAAATAATTTTTAATAATCTGTATTAATATATTAAGCCGAACCTACACACTGCCTAATTTATGATTTGTTTTACTGTTTATTTATCAATTACAAATCGGAATAGCCTTTATTAAAGGTTTTTTACTAGCTAGCCACACACTGCGTGTTCGCTGGATTTAGTGTGCCGTTATGTAAGCTTACCAACTTTAAAGCAAAGGTCATCTTACAAAAATCAAAATACATAAAACTTATTTAATTAGGTTTGAGATCTTTAAAGTCTATTACAAATGAAGCATCCCAATTTTAACTGATTAGAATAAGAGAAACCGATAAGGAATGGGGAAACTTTGCGCCTTTGTATTCTCCAGTCCATTTCAAGTCTCTGAACAACTCCATATAATTTCAACTCATTTACTGTTTTGGCACATGACAATATCGACGTGACATATCCTGAAACCGAGCTAAATAAAACCTACCAAGACCGTTCCGTATGGTGATCCGCAGATTAGGGACTTCAATATTCAGTATTCTACTTTTCTTTAAGATGCTTTTGTTTCTGGAGTAATTCTTAATTACTGTTTTTTAAGTATTCTGGAGACTACTTCGCTTCTAATACAGCAATATGTTCTGAACTACTAATGAATACTTTTCTATGCCCAGCTTTTCTTTTCTTGCAGTCTGAAGTCCAGCTATCTATGTCCATTAAGTTGCTTTAGGAGGAATCTATCATATATCTTCTTCAGTATTGTCTTCTTCATATTGTCAGTATATCTTCTTCAAGTATGAGGAATCTGTCATATATCTTCAGTTTTTTGACAAGGAATTCAGCTCACTTCAACAGGATAATTAAGTTCTATTTCCAGTCAAAACACAAACAATTCAACCGGAAACAGGGAGCAAACGTTAAGTTAGGGCATAGTCCGAATTTATAAATTATGATTTTGGAGTTGAAGAATATACATACACGAATACAATTTATAATTAAGCAATAATTATTAAAGCCCTTGATTGAATAAAGCCAAAGATTTAACCTTACTGAAACAAGTACAGCTCATGAAATACACTTACTATGTGTTATATGATATATATTCAATAAAATGTGTCAAGATTTTAAATCCCTCAATTGTTCACTAAATAATTTAATCTTATATGGAAATACAATTTATAAGGGCTTGGCGAATTTGAGTAAATAATAATTAAAGTTTATTTGAATTACATAAATATTCATTTTAATGCAACATAATTTTTCTTCCAGGCGGAAATAAATAAGATAATGTCCGAGGAACATTTAACTTACATTTGAAATCTGGGAGGAATTAATACAAAATCGGTTGGCTGCCAACATAGTAAAATATAGTGCAGTTCTGATTTGTTAAACTTTCATAAAGGTCAATACGCCACAGATATACTTTATTATTAATTAACACATAAATATAAAAAGTAGTGATTAATTATTTGTTACCACTATATCAAAGTTAATCTCCATTAAAGTTATTCTTTGTTAGGTTTAAATTGAAATTAGTTATATGGAAATAAATTATTTACTCAGAATATAATTAAATGACCTTGAAGCTGTTTTAGTTCCTTTAACCAAATATATAAATAAAATAAATATTTACTCACATTTATATTTCAGCCAAAACTTTCTGACTCAAAAATCAACGATCAAAAATATATAAAGAAATATGCGTACTAATAAAATTCTAACAATTATAAGCGCCTGTGATCTAATTAATCTAAGAAAATCTAAGGAATAATTGAACGTCCAGTTATGACTTTTTCAGTTATATATTATTATCGATCGTGACGTCCTCTTGCGAGGGCTTCGAAACGGAGGTTTGTTGTGTCTCACTCCTATCTGTTAAATTTTCATTACTCAAATTATTTTTGAATGATATCTCTCTCTAACATACAGAAGTAAAAAACATATTCTTGTCGAAACTACTTCGTTTTTCTCTTTGTTATCAATTTCTTTACGTCAAGATAAGTCCCCCCCCCCCTCGCCCCACCTGACTTCAATAAAAGATGCCAACTGTGCCCTGAAAATAGATTATTTATTTACAGTATTTAAAGATCTTTACATTAGAATCCTAGAAGTGAATACATCTAATATCTTTGATAAATCAGCTATTGATAAATCTGGTCCTAGCTTTTTCTAATTGGAATAAAATAATTACTCTAATATGCTTATATATGCTACCAAAGAAACTAATATTAATTACAAAAGTAAAGGCAAAAAAAATTATAATCAAATTAATGATTGCAATTTAAGTCAATCTAACAACAAAGAAATTAATAAATTAATATTACATTACGCTAATATTGTTAAATAATTTTATTTCAGGCCCGCAACTAACACCTTTCCAAGGCTATCTTGAACATGTAAGCGGTCTTAATGGCTTTAATTTTAACAAAGGCATAAAGCAAGTGAACAAGTTTATTAATCAATTATTGCGAAAACGAAGATAGTGATTTTATATATGTATTATAATTTTCTCATTACATTTACCACATTTATTACATTTTGTAAATACTCATTTATATGTCAAATTGAAATATTATATATATATATTTACAATGTTTTTTACATGTTGAACAATAAAATAATCGTATTTATTGGTATTTTTAAAGACTTTATATAATTACACTTGGGCTATCAATATGTATATGTTTCAAATCTAGTTACTAATTTAACCTTCTTCCCGATGCCAGTTTAACCACAAATTTTGAACACTGTTCTGATGACAATCAAGATACTGAAATTTCTTTTAAGATACGAGCATCAATATCTTAATATAAAATTTATTTAACAAGCTGGCAGCTTCGTGATTGTTGGCGTCAACGTGATTTTTGTCAATAATTATATAAACATATAAAAGTCAACATTTGTGTTAAACAATTTGTATTAAACATTTTAACAATTTGTACGGAATGATTTATTCTGGACACAAAATAATATTCCATGAAAATCAAGATACAGAAGGCTGAAAAGTAGAAAATAAATATACCGTATTTTTCCGTGTATAACAACACCCCATATAACGACCACATATTTTTTTGAAACTCTATTTGGAGAAATAAAATATGAGTCAAAACTAAAAAAAAAAAAAAATATTCAACAAATTTTCTTTATCATATTATTTATTATAATAAGCTGTAAACTCTTCATCGCTGTCATCAGGAATCTCAGTCACTCCATCATCACGGTCATCAGGAACATCCATCACTATCCATGGCATTGCTAATGTCGCTTTTCTTGAATGACTTGATAATAACTTCCTTCTTGAGATCATTCCATGTTGTAAGAAGCCACTTGCTAACTTTTTCTATTGGGTTCCTGACACTTCCGACAAGGGTCAGATTTGAGTTAGATTGGATATAATGGAGATATTCAGGGAAGTCAATCGGCTTCTAAGGCAACCTTGACTTACAGGTAGTTTAGTTTTTGAGATTGCTGCTTGTTTTTGTCTCCTCTGTTAGGTATGCCCTGAACTGTTTAAAAATTA